>CATIWK010057901.1:0-12025 GCA_949634005.1 Mallotus japonicus | reverse complement strand
AATAATAATAATAATAATAATAATGAAAATAATGGAAGTTCTCTACCATAATTGAAACACATGTACACTTTGACTAAAAATCAACTTTACTTTTACTTTAATAAATAATAATAATAATAATAATAATAATAATAATGGTAGAAAAATTTCTAACCACATAATTAAATCACATGTGGTAACCCATATATATATATATATATATTTTTTTTTTTTTTGTAATATCAAACACACACACACATATACATATACTAAATAATACCAACATATATGCATATATATTTAAATAAAATCAAGACTAATAGAATTTAATAAAATTAATAATATTAAAATAAATACTTAAATGCCAAATATTAAATTAATTAACTAAATAATAATCTTAAATTAAAAATATTTTATTAACACTGCAAATCTCACATTAAATATTAAAATTTTAAAATAAAATTTGGGTCATCACAATTTTGCAAGCTGAATGAGATTTATTTTAGTTATTTGATGATTTGAACGGGTTGTAATCAGATTGGTTTTATCCTTTTTAACCTTGATGAGAAGTAGTTTGATTTTGAGTACTTTTATGAACTATAAATGTGATGGACTAATTTTGACTATTTATGAGATGAAATGGTATTTGTATTATGTATTACCATCCTATATGAGATGTGTGGATGTGCTGTGGTGTTATGTGCACATCTGACATTGTGATATAATGTATTGTGGCGTTATATACACATTTGAGATTGTGATGGTTACTATTGCGCAATAAACAATAGGGCACTTAATTGTAGGACAGTGAAGGGAGAAGGGTCGTTCCATGCTAATGTAGTTGAAGGGTTGATCGTCAAGTGTGCCTAAAGAGTGAGTTTGTGATGGCCTGTACGTTATGGCTGGGTTGTGATGATAGATATGGGGTTGGTCAATACATAAGGAAAGTGGAAATGAAGCTTGAAAATCATATGATTTAATTCATTTAAAATTTGTATAAGCTGCAAGCAAATATTGACTTTGATAATTTCAAATGGATTGAAATTTCATTTATAAATACTTTATTATTCAGATATTGTAAGTTTATTATGCTGATTTAACCAAATTATTTTCTGCTTGTAATATCTATTCACTGAGTATTTTTATACTCATTCTGTTTTGGTTTCTAAACCATTTCAGAATGCAGGGCTTGTTAGCTGGTGGTCTGCTCCGAGTGATTATAGATAGAAGTAGAAAGTAAGGTTGGCCAACAACATCCTTGTTAGAGAGCCTTTCATTTTATTTCTTAAAATGTGATTCTATAAGTATTGTAAAAGATTATGTTTTCGAGTTGAATATTGGTGGCAAGACTTTATGTAAATCAACTGTTTGAAAACATATTTCATATTAGTTTAATGATGTTTATGATCATATTTCTAGTAATATCAATATATTTAGAGTTTTAAAAAGTTATTTTCCTATCATATTTAATTGTCTCATATAATTGCTGTCAATTAATATGGGTTGTTGTTGCGTTGTTTCTTTATTATTATTACTGTATAGTTGTTGTTGTCTTGTTGAGGATGTTGGTTTGTGGTTGTTGCTGTATTGTTATTGTCGAGTTGATGTAGCCTTGTTGTTTCCGTTATTGGGTTGTTGATGCCTTGTTATCGTGGTATTGTTATTGATGATTTGTTGTTGTTGTTCGGTTGTTATTGAGTGGTTAACTCATTTAATTACTACCAGTTATCAAAACTTTTACAATACTAATTATAATATCTTCCTACTTTCTAATCACATTATTTGAATAATTTGAAAAATTTTCCAAGATCGTGTTTTCTATTTTATTAACAAATGTATTTATAATTATAATTTATTTTATTTTAACTAAGTGATTTGTGGAATGGTTGGTTTTAGTGTCCATCTTAGGCTATGTGAGACGAGATGATATACTAATAGTCCACCTCGGGCTATGTGAGACGGGGCGTGACAATAGCTCTCTCGTTAGCCTATAGACTCAATGTGTTTGCCATCTCCTTAAAAATATCTAAAGCATCTTCAGGTATTTTAGACGTAATTATACCCCCCCCCCCAGCTGCATCTATATTGACTCAAACTACAGAATTCACACCTTTATAGAAAGATTGAGCCAAATCCCAAGCAGGTATTAGATGTAGTGGACATTATCTTTGCAAGTCTTTAAATCTGTCCCAGCACTCACAAAAGATTTCATTTACCCTTTAATAGAAAGAATTTATCTCATTTTTTATCTTCAAAACTTTGGCAGATGGGAAATGTTTGTTAAAAAATGCAATATATAGTTCTTGCCAAGTGTTGATAGAATTAGGGGGCAAGCATGTGAACCATCTTTTCACCTTATCAGTGAGTGAGAAAGGAAACAATATCAACCGAATAGCTTCTGGTTGTACTCCATTCATTCTGAAAGTCGAACAATACTCCAAGAATCTTGTTATGTGCCCAATAGGATCTTCATATGATAATCCACTAAACTAAGAGTTTTGAAACATCTGAATCATGGCTTGATTTCAAAATTATTAGCAGCAACTGCCGGTCTGACAATAGGATTTTAGTCTTCTTGTAGATGTGGACTGACAAAGTCTCGTATAATTCTCTATGCATTTGGTCTATTTTGATTTTCTAGTTGACAAGCAGGCAGTGGATCTTACCTATTAACCTCTTAACTTTCAACCCTACCGTTCTCTAGGTTCATGTTGAAAATCAAACAAACAAGACAATAGCAAAATGCTTTCCAATACTAAAAATAAAAATAAAAATGTCTAAATCAAACTATATTAATTTATTCTCTATATTAACTAATTTATCCCCAGTAATGGTGCTAAAAACTTGATGGGTGTGATCCATAAGTGCATGGAATCGTACAAATAGTAATATAAAGATATCGTTCCCATAGGGATAGTGTCAATTATATAGTTACTCTTAATATTTTGATTGTCTAAACTATTGATAATTTCAATAAGCAAATAAGTGAATTAAATCTAAAACGATATAAAATTTTATCACTAAATCAATATAATTAAAGACGTTAGGGTTTAATTCCCCTAGCTCAAGTTAGTTTAAATGATAATGAATTCTTATTTATTATGAATAACATTTAATTTCCTAAGCAACTTTAATATTGTGATGTCTCTCTCAAATACTCTCACAATTAATCAATTATGCTAATTACTAATTACCTAGCTCTCACTAGCATGTTTAGCTAAACATAACTAATTTATTCAAGTAAACTTTTATGGAATATTAATATTGAAATGTCTCTTGACTAAGTTAATTTAAATTAATAGATTGTTATTGCTTTTCTCACTAGAATCAATTTCTCAATATAACCCTAGTGTCTAAATCAATTCAAAGGGCGATCAAGCCTATGAAAAGCCTTAAGTCCAATAACTCTCATGAAATGTATATTCTTTTATTGAGAATTATTCACTTGGTTAAGTTCATAATTGAGCCAGGTTTATTAAAACCCTAACTAACCTACTTAGTTACTCATACAAATTAAAGAAGAATAATAAGAGATGAAGAATTTCAACATTTTCGTATTGAAATTAAATAGATAAAGAAGAAAGGAATAGAAAGAAAAACTCTTTTATTCAGCTTCCTCAATAACGCCCTTAATCTTCAATTCTTGTTCTTCAATCTAAAGATCTTGAGTTGAAAATTGAAAATTGAAAATTAAAAACTAAAAGAAAATAATTTTTATGTAAAAGTAACAATAGAGTATTGTTCTGTAAAGTAGCAACCTCCTGTAATGCATATCTTCTTAAAAATAAACTTCTCTATTTATAGTGCTCCCTAAAAAACCCTAAAACTAAACTTTCCTAAATCAACAGCAGTGGCGGACACTACTGTGTAGCCAAGTGACACGGTTGTGTCACCCCAGTTCTATCCGGATAACAACTCTCAAACACAGCTGTGTTTGAGCAGTCTACAACAGGTCTTCAATTTCAACAATCAGACATGGTTGTGTCTGTAGATCACACGACTATGTCTCTTTTCAGCTTTTCAAATCTTGACCTTTCGCCCTCTAGTAATGGCTGAATTAGCTTCTAGCTTTGAGTCCGCCTTGCTTTCATTCCAAGATAAATTCCCAATGAGAGGAACCTACAAAATTCAATGTGAAAGCAATGTAAAAAGTATAAAGAGTAACTAAAATTTCATAAAATGATCAATTTATTATTATTCTAACTTCTAATGCATCTTATCCTTAAAATATGCTTTTTTAAACAATAAAACCTATAATCCTAATGATAAAATGCAATTATTTGGTGCTCAAAATTCATTATTTTCAGTACTCATCAATAAAAAAAACTAAAAAATATGGCTGTTAGAGGCATTGATTATGTCTCCAAAGTTATTCAAACATCTTTTAGTGTTTTTAAAACTTTTATAGCCGAAACACCGCTAACAGTCGTGAGGGCAGTGTCCTGGCTTGTGAGGATCGATTTGACGACTGTTGGATTTCAAATTAGTTTGATTTTGTTCATTATGGGCAGTCTGGCCTGCCTTTACGAGCGCCTCAGGATCGTGAGCAGCTCAGGCTCGCTCACTCTTCTTTGCATAAAATTGGCCGAGACAGGGTGCTGCTCGTGAGGTGCTCATGAGGGGCTCGTGAGGTGCTCATGAGGGGCTCGTGAGTAGACACCTGTATGATAAAAAATATGTATTTTTGACACCTATTTGTTCTATATAGTTTTGGTACTTGTATAGGTTGATGCACTTCATAAAAATACTTATAAATACTCTTTTCAAAGAGTATTTCATACCTCCAACCTTTGAGTGTAATAAATTAAATTCCTACACACTTAAAAGATATTATTAGTAATCAAAATTATTTGTCAAAATCAAATTTGGAGTTTGATCATGTAAATGGTCAACATCTTATCAAAACACTATCTGTAATAGTGGTCCTCATCACTATAAAAGTAGGTTACTACTTCATTGAGAAGGCAGAGAACCTTTTACAAACACTGCCTTAGAAATAAAACCATGAGCTTCTATATTCCTCTTCTTCTTTCTCTAAAGGTTTACATTCTTAGAATAACAATCTAACCCCACTATGAGTTATTAAAAAGTATGGTTCATACTCTTAGGCTCGCTCACTCTTCTTTGCTTGAAATTGGCCGAGAGAGGGTGCTGCTCGTGAGGGGCTCGTAAGCAGACACCTGTACGATAAAAATATATATTTTTGACACCTATTTGTTCCATATAGTACGGGCACTTGTATAGGTTGATGGACTTCATAAAAATACTTGTAAATACTCTTTTTAAGGAGTATTGCATATCTCCAACCTTTGAGCATAATAAATTAAATTCCTACACACTTAAAAGAAATTATTAGTAATCAAAATTGTTTATCCAAATCAAAATTTGGAGTTTGATCATGTAAATGGTCAACATCTTATCAGAACATTATCTGTAATAGTGGTCCGCATCACTATAAAAGGAGGTTACTACTTCGTTGAGAAGGCAGAGAACCCTTTACAGATACTGCCTTAGAAATAAAACCATGAGTCTATATATTCCTCTACTTCTTTCTCTAAAGGTTTAAATTTTTAGAGTAATAGTCTAACACCACTATGAGTTATTAAAAAGTATGCTCTATACTCTCAGGCTCATTCACTCTTCATTGCTTGAAATTGGCCAAGACAGGGTGCTGCTCATGTGGGACTCTTGAGCAGACACTTGTATGATAAAAGTATTTTTGACACCTATTTGTTCCATATAGTTTGGGCACTTGTATAGGTTGAGCATAATAAATTAAATTCCTATACACTTAAAAGAAATTATTAGTAATCAAAATTGTTTGTCAAAGTCAAAATTTAGAGTTTGATCATGCAAATGGTCAACATCTTATCAGAACATTATCTGTAATAGTGGTCCTTATCACTATAAAAGGAGGTTACTACTTTGTTAAGAAGGTAGAGAACCCTTTGTAGACGCTGCCTTAGACATAAAACCATGAGTTTCTATATTCCTCTTCTTCTTTCTCTAAAGGTTTAAATTCTTAGAATAATAATCTAACCCCAATATGAGTGATTAAAAGGTATGCTCCATACTCACCTCTTTTAAGGGTCTTGTACATTAGAAATTTAATAACAGATAATGATCATGTTTACCAACTCTATGAAGATTATAAGGTTAATTTAATTATATTATGTTAACTTAAATAGGCATAAAAAAGGGACAAGCATAAGTTGGTTGTAAAATGTATGATTTAAGTACGACTTTATTGCTAGTCCATGATATGTTTATTTGGTTTATACATGTATAATTATCTTAGTCTTATAATTTCATAAAGCTTTGTGAAATAATTCTTAACATTCTTAGTAGCTTGCTTACCCTTATCCTTTGCTTGAACTTCTTCGGATCTCAAATTTATTCTCCGTTTTTAATCTTGAAGTTTACTTAACAATTCTAAAATTATAAGATTTTTTAAATCACAAGAGTCCTTTATAGTAGAAACCTTTGATTTAAATCTATGGGATAACAACATTTGCAGTCCTAAAAGTTATATAGTTTTTACAATTAAGTCCTGAATGCTTCATTCTTAACAATCAAGTTCTAAAAATTTTAAAAAGTTTTTCCGTTAGTCTTGTCTGTTAGTCAAACCAATTTTCCGTTAGCCAACCATTAAAATTAAAATTAAAATTAATTGTTTTTTACATTTTAGTCCTAAAACTTGAAAAAAAATTTATATTTTAAATAAATTATTTTATTTTTATTTATAATTTATTTATATTATTAAATTTTCATAATAATTGTATTTACTCAGTAAAAATAAATATAAAAAATTAAAAATTAAAAATATTTCTTTCTTAAATTATTAGTTTAAATACCAATGACAAATAAAATTAATCAAGTATTATTTTAATAATTTAAAATAAATAATTTTAATTAATATATCATATACGAATAAAATTTTTACAATTTTGGATGGATGTTTAAACTTAATATTATTTTTGGTCCCTCAACATTAATAGTGAATTCATGAATAGCGAAATTTTATCGACGGGTTCAGTTTTGTCAACGAAGGTGTTCTATTACATGATGGTTCGCAGGAAAACTTGTTATGATCCAATGAAGTTAGTTTCAAAGTACGGAAGCAGATATTTAGAGAAGCTGTTTAAAACTCCATTGAGTTTGAGGTAGAGAAATTTGATTGGTGTGTTGACATTGACTTATGGAGAGAAGACGTCAATGATAATCAATGTGGTTTACACAAGAGTTTGAAGGAGTGGGCATTCTTGGCACCTGAAGAAAAAATGCTAATGAAGCGGGGTTCAACAAATTGCTCTAAAAATCAGAAAATGGAGATGCTAATATTGTCACTAGTAGTGGGTCTCTTTTCTCCAGAAGAGACTGGATTATCCTTTTGGCATGTTATTGATTTCCAAGAGTTGCCATGGAAGAGGACGTGTTACTGTTAGCGGGTTCACAAGTTTTCACACGGGCATTGGGTTGGTATAGATGCAAGGTGTGTGGTGGAAAAGATGTTGATGACTGAGGAACTCTAGGGAAAACCAAGCGTGAGAGTTGCACCATAAATTTCAGCATGTTTTTGTGACATGAGCTGAGGTGAAATTCTTAAAATGGGTGATTTATTCTAAGTGGGTATACTCTTTATGGTGGAGTATGATAATTCTTGCTATAGAGAATTTGACTATTGGAATAGACAGTGTTGTAGTAGTAGCTATGTTTATTTTAATCAAGGTGGAGATTGTTATGGTTGATTAAAATAATGTTAGGTTTTGTTAGTCAAAAATGCCTCCACACCGAAAGTAAAGTTTCAGAGTTGCAGCGCCTAACATTGAAATAATAAAATTATATAAGTCAAAAGTTGATTAGGTGGGCAGTTTTTACTGAATTGTTTATTTGAAAAATTATTGATTATTCTTGTTTTCTTTTATATATCAAGGCCTATATAAAGGCGGATGGAAGTAAGCAAGGTGGTGTGGGATAGAAACACAAGCACAATCAGTGTGTGCTAAGTGAGTTAATGAGTTATCCCATGGAAGAGAAATATAATAGGGTCTTAAGCACATAATTCATTAGGTGGAGCATTTGGCTCCTCTAATGTGGGTATGGGTAATGCTTTTTAAGGAGTGTTGTTTTTGGCATCATGTTTCCAAATTATAAAGCGTTAGAAAGCTTTGTGCTAAGTTTTTTGAGTTAGAGAATTTGTGTGGGAAACTCCCTTTGATGTAATTATCTTTCTTTTTGGGTGTGAAGAAATATTGAGTGTTGTGATTGTAATAATTTGTCACATAGTGAAAATTCTCTCGGGTTGTCTTTTGACAACGAAAGTGGGTTTTTCTCCGATTTAGAGTTTCCACTATAATTCTGGTGCTGTGTGTTTTCTATTTCTCTATTCTTAAATATTCTGCTAAGGACTATCTTGGGAGGGAATCTGGAATTTAGTCCTGGAAATTCACAATAATTGGTATTAGAGCGATGGTTCCTTGATGTACTTTTGATGGTGCATCTTAAAGTTTTGTGGCGTTACTATTTACATGAATAGTGAATTTATGAATAGTAAAATTTTGTCAGTGGGTTCGGTTTTGTCGATGAAGGTGTTCTATTACACGGTGGTTCGTAGGAAAAACTTGTTATGAGCTAGAGAAGTTAGTTTTAAAGTGCAGAAGTCGATATTTCAAGAAACTATTTCAAACTCCATTGAGTATGAGGTGGAGAAATTTGATGGGTGTGTTGATATTGACTTGTGGAAAGGAGACGTCAATGATAATCAATCTGGTTACACAAGAGTTTGAAGGAGTGGGCAATCTTGGCACCTGAAGAAAAAATGCCATTGGAGCGGGTTTCGGCAAATTGCTCCAAAATCAGTAAATGGAGATGTTGATATTGTCACTAGTAGTGGGTCTCTTTTCTCCAAAAGAGACTGGATTATCCTTTTGGCATGTTATTGATGTCCAAGAGTTACCATGGAAGAGGACGTGTTACAAGTTTTCACACGGGCATCGGCTTGGTATAGGTGCAAGGTGTGTGGTGGAAAGGATGTCAATGACTGAGGAACTCTAGGGAAAACCAAGCGTGAGAGTTGCACCATAAATTTCAACAAGTTTTTACGACATGAGCCGAGGTGAAATTCTTAAAATTGGTGATTTATTCTAAATGGGTATACTCTTTATGGTGGAGTATGATAATTCTTGCTACAGAGAATTATGATTGTTGGAATAGACAATGTTGTCGCAGTAGCTGTGTTTATTTTAATCAAGGTGGAGATTTTTATGGTTGATTAAAATAATATTAGGTTTTGTTAGTCAAAAATGCCTGCACGCCGAATGTAAAGTTTTAGAGTTGCTGCACTTAACATTGAAATAATAAAATTGTATAAGTCAAAAGTTGATTAGGTGGGCAGTTTTTGCTGAATTATTTATTTGAAAAATTGTTGATTATTTTTGTTTTCTTTTATATATCAAGGCCTATATAAAGGAGCATGGAAGTGAGCAAGTTGGTGTGGGATAGAAACACAAGCACAATCAGTGTGTGCTAAGTGAGTTGATGAGTGATCCTATGGAAGAGAAATATAATAGGGTCTTAAGCATATAATTCATTAGGTGGAGCATTTGGCTTCTCTGATGTGGGTATGGGTAATGCTTTTTAAGGAGTGTTATTTTTTGGATCATGTTTCCAAATTATAAAGTGTTAGAAAGCTTTGTGTTAAGTTTTTTGAGTTAGAGAATTTGTGTGGGAAACTCTCTTTGACGTAATTATCTTTCTTTTTGGGTGTGAAGAAATATTGAGAGTGTTATGATTGTAACAATTTGTCACATAGTGAAAATTCTCTCGGGTTGTCTTTTGACAACGAAAGTGGGTTTTTCTTCGATTTGGAGTTTCCACTATAATTCTAGTGTTGTGTGTTTTCTATTTCTCCGTTCTTAGATATTCTACTAAGGATAATCTTGGGAGGGAATCTGGAATTTAGTCCTAGAAATTCACAACAATTGGTATCAGAGCTATGGTTCCTTGATGTACTTTTGATGGTGCATCTCAAAGTTTTGTGGCATTGCTATTTACATGAATAGTGAATTCATGAATAGTAAAATTTTGTCAGCAGGTTTGGTTTGTCGATGAAGGTGTTCTATTACACGGTGGTTCACAAGAAAAACTTGTTACGATCCAGAGAAGTTAGTTTCAAAGTACGGAAGCCGATATTTCAAGAAGTTGTTTCAAACTCCATTGAGTATGAGGTAAAGAAATTTGATGGGTGTGTTGATATTGACTTATGGAGAGAAGATGCCAATGATAATTAATATGGTTTACACAAGAGTCTGAAGGTGTGGGCAATCTTGGCACCTTATGAAAAATTACCGATGGAGCAGGGTTTGGCAAATTGCTCCAAAAATCAGTAAATGGAGATGCTGATATTGTCGCCAGTAGTGGGTCTCTTTTCTCCCTAAGAGACTGGATTATCTTTTTGGCATGTTATTAATCTCCAATAGTTGCCATGGAAGAGGATGTGTTACTGCTAGCGGGTTCACAAGTTTTCACATAGGCATCGCCTTGGTATAGATGCAAGTTGTGTGGTGGAATGGATGTCGATGACAGAGGAACTCTCGGGAAAACCAAGCATGAGAGTTTCACCATAAATATCAGTAAGTTTTTTTGACATGAGCCAATGTGAAATTCTTAAAATGGGTGATTTATTCTAAGTGGGTATACTATTTATGGTGGAGTATGATAATTCTTAGTATAGAGAATTATGGCTGTTGGAATAGACAGTGTTATAGCAGCATCTATGTTTATTTTAATCAAGGTGGAGATTATTATGGTTGATTAAAATAATGTTAGCTTTTGTTAGTAAAAAATGCCTGCACACCAAAAGCAAAGTTTCAAATTTGCTGCAACTAACATTGAGATAATAAAATTATATAAGTCAAACGTTAATTAGGTGGGTAATTTTTGCTGAATTTTTTGTTTGAAAAATTATTCACTGTTTTTTTTTCTTTTATATATCGAGGGCTATATAAAGGCGGATGGAAGTAAGTAAGGTGGTGTGGGATAGAAACACAAGCACAATTAGTGCGTGCTACGTGAGTTGATGAGTTATCCCATGGAAGAGAAATATAATAGGGTCTTAAGCATATAATTCATTAGGTGGAGCATTTGGCTCATCTAATGTGGGTATGGGTAATGCTTTTTAAGAAGTGTTATTTTTGGGATCATGTATCCAAATTCTAAAGTGTTAGAAAGCTTTGTGTTAAGTTTTTTGAGTTAGAGAATTTGTGTGGGAAACTCTCTTTGATGTAAGTATCTTTCTTTTTGGGTGTGAAGAAATATTGAGAGTGTTGTGATTGTAACAATTTGTCAAATAGTGAAAATTCTCTCGGGTTGTCTTTTGACAATGAAAGTGGGTTTTTCTCCGATTTTTAGTTTCCAATATAATTCTGGTGTTGTGTGTTTTCTATTCCTCTGTTCTTAGTGTTGGGATTCGTGATACCAAACGCAGCGAAAAACAAAAATTTTATCACGTACCCGAACCAAGGATCCATGTAATTCGGTTAATTAATTGTTTAGGGTTTCCAAAAACTTACCAAGAATGCAAGTAGAGGCAAGATTGCTAGAAGGAAGAGAGGGGGTTCACACCGGTGACACCCTACCTCGAGCTCTTAGTTTGCTTTGATCGGATTTAGACGTCTCCAACTGGATGCGTCCTCTACTAGTATCCACACGAATAAACCTTCAATCAAAACGGATGTGTATGTGCTAGCAACGTTCTTGATTGTCTCACAATCAAGAATGAAAAACTCTGTGTTTCGTTTTTCTCAAGATGGAGAGAAAAACGAATTTGGTGGCTGGAATAATTATGTAGTATGTGAAACCCTAGAGAACATGATGTATATATAGAGTTCTCAATTAGGGTTTCACTTACCAAAACCCTTTTTGGTATATTCCACCTTTTAATTCTAATTTGATTTTAATTACCAAATAGAAATATATATATATTTACTTATTTATTAAGATAACAATTACCTTAAATAAATAAATAAATAATATATATAAACGAATT
>CATIWK010057873.1:0-38413 GCA_949634005.1 Mallotus japonicus | reverse complement strand
TTTTTTTCTCTCATTTTCTCTCCAATTTGGAGAGACAAGGTGGAGAGGAAAATAAAGCTCATTTTCCTTCCTTCCTACACTTTTATCCCTCATTCCAAACAAGAAAAAGTGGTTTTCCTCCCTCATTTTCTATCCACCCCTTTTCCTCCCATTCCAAACATAGCGTTAGGTGAAAGTGCAAATTGGAACTAATTTTACATTGAATCTTTTCATTTTTTTTAACCAAATTGGAACTTTTTCTTTGTAAGGTTAGACCATATTGAATTTTTGATGAGTACAATTAAATTCTATAACTTTTTTTTAGTACAATTAAGTTATATAAATTAATAAAATAATTTTAACAATTAACTAATAAGTAAAATTAATAATTTTTTTAAGAATATATGTAACATAATTATAAAGATTTAAAAGTTTTAAAACCTATAAACCGAATAAAAAAAATTATTTTATCAACTATTGTGTAGGTTTAAAAATTTAAATTGATGAATGAAATTTATTCAACTGTTAAAATTAAAATTTTGGGTCAATTATCAAATTGTTGTTTATATTAGTGAATAAAATTGGTTTTTTCTTGAAATTTATATCACTTAATTGTAAATTTTTTAAAAATTATTTTATAGATTTAAAAAATTTTAAACTGTACAATTGGGTTATATGTATATTAAAAAAATTATTAATTTATTTGTTAGTTAACCGCTAAAATTATTTTTAATTAATTTACGGGACTTAATTGTACTCGAAAAAAGTTATAAGACTTTATTATACTCATCAAAGGTTCAATATAATTTAATTTTACAAATGAAAAGTTCCAATTTGAATTAAAAAAATAAAAAAAATCAATATAAAATTATTACAAAATGTGAGGGTCCAATTTGCACTTTTGACGCATCATTTATCATTAGCTTGTACAAAAATGTGAAACTCGGTTTTTTTTTTTTTTTTTGGCCAGGGAGGTGAGGAGATTAAATCCTCAATCTCTAAATGGAGCCGATCCTGTGGTTGGACTAAACCAGCCCTAAACGGATAGCTCAACATTTAAATACCTAGGGATATGTCCCTAGGATTTGTGGAGCTCAACATTGAAACTCGGTTTTTACATGGAGCTTTTTTGTTTTTTTACATGGAGTTGATTTGATAAACAAATCAAGTTTTAATTTATTACTTATTTAACTCACTTTCGCTTATGAGTTGACTCGTTTATAAACTCAAACACTAACTTATGAAAAAAAACATTTAATATGGTCATTAAGAGGCTCATTATGTTTTTATTAAATTAATTAATTAAGTATAACAGACCGAACTATTTAGAAACTTATTAGAAGACTCATCCTATCGTGTATATATATTAAAGTTGAAGCACATAGCAATAATTTACCATATGTGACACGTGATTTTTTCTGCTTCTAGCATATTAACTTTGTTTTAATATACATTGCACTTTTCCTCCTTCACTCTAAATTACATTTTCTTAAAAGCTTTTATCTAAATTTTTCAGTTTTTAGTGAATTTTTAATTTAAAAATTTTGAAAGGTCACATTATTACTATACATTTATGCAACCAAACAATAGTTTTCTGAGAAAATATCATCATTTTCTCTCCTCTCAACAAAAATGAATAGCAACACTTCTTTTTCCTTTTATTATTTACCTATACAAAAATTCAAGTGATTGTTAAGTTTCTTTTTTTTTTATCTAATATTTTCTTCAATTTGGTAGTATCTTTTCTTTTTCTTTATATGTAACTATAATTTAATTAAAATTAATTAGAGGCTGATATTTTTTCTTCTTATTTTCTTTTTCACTAATTCAAATGATTCATGCAATTTAAAGATTTTAAGGTATATCACGTACTAGAATTTTAGATATTTTTTTTTTCAAAGGATTTAAATGATTAGTTATAGTTTAAAATAGTATAGTACATCATGTTTATTCTTTATTCTCTTTTTTCTTTCTCTTTCTCTTTATTTGTACATATATGTATGATTACCTCTATAATTTACATTTAGATATGAATGCGATCTATTTGATATTTGATTCAGGATAATTATATGGTTAAAAATGATTTTGGTAAATATTAAGTTTATTTACAATTAATCATCAGATGTTATTTAACTATTTTTCTTTTTTATCTTAATATGCTGATATTAAAGTTATGAAATAATTGTTTTTATTTTATTCATATTTTTAGCACCATATTATTTTTGCATTTCAAAGGTAACTATTTTCAGAATAAAAAAACATTATACAATGAGGTAGAGGTTGTTGAGGGAATGACGTTGGTCAAAGGCTTCATATATATATATATATATATATATATATTTTTTTTTTTGGTCATGAAAAGGCTTCATATTTTCTTACTTTATCATGAACATAAAAAAAAATGTGTAAGTATTTTATAATTTGTTGATAATTTCTTATGTTATTTATATGTTGAACTTATAACTTTTTCTTACGTTAATGCTCTCATTTATATCTATATAATATAATAAAGTTAAGCTCCAAATTATGAATTAACAAAAATATGGCAAATGACATTATTCCATGCTAATATAATTAATATCTCATGCAATCTAAAAGGTTGTCAAATGACTTCTTCAATTAGAATAATTAAAACTTCTAATTTTTCTTTACCCTTTGTTTTTCTTTTCATTAATATTAATGTCTCAGTCTTCTAATTTTTTCTCCATTTTCTTTTTTTTACCAATATCATAATATCTTCATTATTTTTGTCCCTTTGTAATAATACATTGACAAGTAGTATTCTCATATTGTTATTAATTCATTTACTTCAACTTCCCAACTATTCATCTTTCCCATTAAATATAGTGTACATTATTTCATTATTCCTTTATTTTATTAGACTAAAAACTCTTAAATTCCTATTTATTTAGTCAATTTAAAAACTTTTGAATTTCTATTTATTTAAGTCATTAATATATATCTACTTCAACTATCCAACTATTCATTTTTCATTAATTTTATAGTGTAAATTATTCAAATATTTATATTTATTTCATTTAAATTATTGCAAATATTTATGTACCGTTATTTTTTAAGATAGTTAAAGAGTTATTATATTTATCACCATTATATAAATATCTATTTTAATACTTAAGATTTTATATTACTTTCATTATTTTACAATTATTATCTTTATTTTTAAGAATTGAAAATAAATAAATAATTATTAAAATAACTTTTTTAGAAACTTTATTTCAACATTTTTAAAATATGTGTAAATTAAATTATTTATTTATCCTGCACATCGTGAAAGCTAATTTCTAGTTGATATATGTATTAGAAAAATCATAATTTATTTTCACATAATTTTAGTTGCAAACTTGCAATATGAATTTGAGTTCTAAATTTTTTTATTTTGCGCATTTGAGCTCATTTAGTTTTTGACAAATTGAGCCAAATCTAAATTACCAAAAAATCAACTCATCGAATATATGAAATTTTAGGTTGGGCAAAAAAAGAATATATGAAATTTTAGAAACTCATACAATTTTTTTTTTTTTAAAAAAGAAACTCATAAAAATTTTAAAATTATATGTAAAATCTAAAATACCATTCAAAAAACTAAATTATTAAGATTCACACATCTGGAACTGTACTCATATCCAAGAAAATGAAAGATTCGTGCAATTGCCACATATACTGAAAAGTATGAGGGACGATTTTGGAATTTTATTGACAGTATTTGAAGACTTGAAGTCAGCCACCTTAAAACTCCTGTCTATTTTCGGAATTTCAACAACCCCTCTGTTTTGGTGTTTCCTGTCTTCCAATTCTGTCCTCTCCTCTCTTGTTTTTTTGAACAAGACCTCTCCTCTCTTGTTTGCTCCTTCACAATGGCAAGTAGGTGCCAGGTGGCGGTGGTAAAGTTGTTTATAGTTATTAGTAGCTGCTACATTTTTTACCTCTTCTTTTTACTGTGAATAATTTTTTTTTACTGTTAATAAAAAAAATTGGCTAATGCTAATCATGTTTTTGAAACAAGAAACAAGGAAAAAGAAAAAATTACTGCAGAATCTAGTCACTGTTACACGTGTAGGAAGTAGGAGACGTAAGGACACACTAATGATGTCCGTGTCCTCACAGGAGAAAATTTCTCAAAACCAAAATATTTATTTAGCTAAAATATTACACGCCAGCAAAAGGAGAATATGATACTGTAATGTCTCACCTTTCCGTTTCCTTTTTTATTTAGAAAAAAAAAAATTGTCTTTAATTCCATTCCATAAACTACATGTACAAATTTACCCCTCTGCTTAGGTCATTGAAAATCCTCCATTGCTGAATTTTGAGACGTACTAGTTTAGGTTTCTCATTAAAATTTTACAATTTCAATTACATTACATTAATTATTATTTTTTTTTATTTTTTCACATTAAATCAAATTAATCAAAGTTTAATAAATTTTAAATTTCTATAGTTCAGACCAATTTACTAAAAAGTTTTAATAAATTATAGATTAGACAACAAAAATTAATTCTTTTTTTAATATTCATTATAAAAAAATAAATTTTAATTAATATTATTATTATATTAATAAAATAAGACTACCAATTAAATTATTTCTAATTAAAAAATTTTAAATTATTTTATTTAAATGAATTTTTTTGAAGAAATATATAAATAATTTTTTTTGAGAAAGAATATATAAATAATTTTTTGTAGGAAGTTTGTGTAAGAAAAGAAGAATATGGAAAAAATTAGACAGAGAAAGAATAAAGTAATGAAATTTCTTAAATTGAGCGATACACAAGTTGAAAGTCGGTTATTTTTGGTTGAATTAGACAAATTTTGGTCGGTTGAGTGACGTGCCATGCCATGCCAACTTTACTTCTCACAACACAACACAACACAACACAACACTTTCATGTACAAAATCAAAACACAACATGTACCTTCCACTAAACAATGGCTAATTCAGTAAATAAACACCAACGCCATGTCCAAAAACAAATAGAAATATATACACTGTAATCTCGGGTTTTAGTACTAAAACACGGCGTCTCGCTGTTTGTGGCAACCACGAAGGCACAACTAGCAAAAATAAAAAAAATAAAATAAAAGCCCTTCGCCTGCTTGTTGGACCCCACTTGACCAGTAAGAGAAGAAAAGAGCTTTTTATAAGCTTTGCTTTTTAGTATTTAAGCTTCTTCTTAATCTTATTTTCATTTTTTTTTTCTCTTTTTTCCTTCGGTGAAAAATAAAAAATAAAAAAAAACAGGCAAAGAATTTTTGTTTGGTTGTGGTTTATCATCTTCTTCTCCAGCTCAAAAATTCAATTCCGAAACTCAACCGCCGTTTTTCTTTTCGAAGCTCTGCTTTTGCTTTGGAAGTTACAAAGAAGAAGATCGTTTGGTGTTTTATCATTATTATTTTTATTATTGTTCATCATCATCATCATCATCATCATTCGCCGATCCGATTCACTGAGTCTCATTTCTGTTTCGCGCTGTCTTTTTTTCTTCTAATGAGTTGATACAGAAAGAAGATCCAAGTGTATAATCGCCATGGTAACTTCAAGAACTGAATCGATATTGGATTTGCTTATTTTGTTTACTTGATTCGAATAGATTGTTATGAATTTTGTTTAGATGTGTTTTATTTTATTTTAGTTTTTTTTTTAGGAAATATCAACTTCGTGCTTGAAGTTTAAGTTATGTGTCAACTTTGAATTTTGCTGTTATTATTATTTTTAATTGAATTTTAACGGTTCAAAAAGTATATAATTAGAGCTTATTTAGGATGATAGAATACAATAGCATATGAAATGTCATAGCAGCAAATACGGGATTATGCAGAATATACTAATGTTATAGGAATCAATATTGAATGTATTAATTTGAAAACTTGAAGGGATGTTCTACTTTTATTGCCTGTCATGGCTTGATTTTTGCTTGTAGTAATAGCTATTTGAATTGAATAATACTTGGGGATTTTTTTTCTTGTTTAACAAGGACAAATGTATTTATGGCTAGAAACTTAGGTGGCGTCATTGTAATCTGGCCTTTTGATCTATGGGGACTGCTGGTTATGATATTAAGTAGCACAAATGAGGGAAAATTAGCATCTTCTTTTCGCTGTATGACGATAGTAATTTACTTTGTCCAACTTTGACCCCAGGGAGATTTTATTACACCATTGTGGACTACGGATTTGACTTCACAGTTAGCTGCTCAGCTATTAGCCAATTGTAGAAATGCTGCAAAAAAATTGTGCTAATTGTTGTGACAATGCTGCCATAGCCAAAATTTGGAAATTCTAACATTCCATTTCATTTTAATGCCCTATAATATTTTTTTGTCTCTCTTTTCTTTTTCCTTCCCTCCTTGTGTTGCAGTGCTTGGTTAGCTGATAATGTCAGTAGTAAACAACTCTGATATGCAAACAAAATAACTTGCATTATAACCACTGGGATTCTATTTCTTATCTAACATATCTTGCCATGATTATGTTATGATTCTCATGGATGTGTATTATGTTATTTGCATTTGAGCATGCTGGTATTCTGTCCTGTTTAAGATAACAACTGCCATCAAGTTTATTCTTTGATTATTTTCGTGTGATCGTATCACCATCATGCTCTTCAACTATTTCTATAAAACAGAATGAATTGCAGTGTTAGCATTAGTGAATTTTTACTGGCCATATAATTTCAGTTTGTTGATTATTTGACTCATAATGTATCAAGTCAAATCCTAGTCTTGTTCAAGGAATACCTTCCTTTTCTTTTATATCTCTAATATGGTTCTCCATTTGCAGGCGACAGCAGTAAACATTATAGTAGGTTCTCATGTCTGGGTTGAAGATCCCAAGTTGGCATGGATAGATGGAGAAGTTTTTAAAATAAAAGGTGAAGAAGTTCATGTTCACACCACATATGGGAAACAAGTGAGTTTATGTTTACTTTTTTTTTTTTTTTTGGCATTATGAATATCATACATCAATGAAATTCCTAGAATGTGCTAGTTATGAAATGCACAATTATTAGCAATTAACAACATAAGATTGTCTTGGTAACTTCAGTTTTAATCTAGGTTAAGGTTGGTTTCTTTTAGCCACTTTCTGACGGAATGTTCATTCAATTTGCACGTATATCATTATTTCTGCTCCCCTCTCTTTATCCTCGCTCCTCAAACTCATTTCTAGCTGTGGTTTTATTTTCAAACTGGAAAACCTTCTGCAGGTTGTTGCAAATCTATCAAAAGTGTTCCCAAAGGATACTGAAGCTCCTCCAGGAGGTGTAGATGACATGACAAAGCTGTCATACTTGCATGAACCAGGAGTTCTGCATAACTTGGCTGCCAGATATGAGCTTAATGAAATCTATGTAAACTACCTTCTTAGTTCTCTTTCTCAGTTGATGTACTGAAGTAAATTTTGCACCATGAAAGTTCCCTTTTCAGTAGTGTACCTTTCATTAATTGACATGTTGAAAAATGTTCCTTCCTTTTTTCTTTTTCAGACGTACACTGGAAACATATTGATTGCGATAAACCCATTTCAAAGATTACCACATCTGTATGATACTCACATGATGGAACAATATAAAGGTGCTGCATTTGGAGAGCTAAGCCCTCATGTTTTTGCCGTTGCGGATGTTGCATACAGGTATTTATGTAGTTCTATTAGATATCCAATTTTCATTTCATGCTTGTGCTAAACTTTGTTATGCATAAGCAGGGCAATGATAAATGAGGGTAAGAGCAACTCTATTCTAGTTAGTGGAGAAAGTGGTGCTGGTAAGACTGAGACAACAAAAATGCTAATGCGATATCTTGCATACCTTGGTGGTCGATCTGGGGTAGAAGGGCGAACTGTTGAACAACAAGTTCTAGAAGTAAGATGAAGAGCTTTGTTGCTTTGCTTATGACCTATAGATCTAATAACTTTGTTGTACATTCATTAATTTTAATAAGTTGGAAAGTTCTCTTATATGGTTTTTATGATCCACTGAAATTTGCAGTCCAATCCAGTTCTTGAAGCATTTGGGAATGCCAAAACTGTCAGGAATAATAACTCAAGGTGACTACGCTTTGATTAATGTAACAAATATAATATTGTGTCATGCTGGAGGTTGAACTGCACAAGGTTGAACAAGTAAATTAACTGGGAGTCTGAGACATTGTAAAGAAATTAGATTCATTTTCCTTAAGGCTGAAGCTTTGTGGGAAACACAAATTAAACGCAGTACTCTTTGACTGATTGGCTGTAATGTTCAGAAAGTTGACTAACAAGTGCATATAGAACACAAATATGAGTAATGTGTGGGTGTTATATGTTTCTCCAGTAATTTATTCTTCTGCTTGACTTGTATGAATCCAAGTGTCAATTCATGATTCCGCCATTTTAATTTGGCTGTTCTTTTCCCCGTTTCTTAACCACTGTTTTTATTCATTTTTCTGTTCTTAATACTATCTCCTTGAACTTATTGGATATGTTCATGAGAATGTTGTGTGAAGAGCTTATTTGTTACAAGTATCATATCTGATTTTTCTTTATATTCATATTGGCATCAAAATGCAGTCGTTTTGGTAAATTTGTTGAAATTCAATTTGACAAGAATGGGCGGATATCTGGAGCAGCTATACGGACTTACTTGCTTGAAAGGTCTCGGGTTTGCCAAATTTCAGATCCTGAAAGAAATTATCATTGTTTCTACCTTCTCTGTGCAGCCCCTCCTGAGGTATTGATTCTTTGCCTTTATATCCAAACATGTCCTCCTTTGCATTTGGTACCGCTTAAGCTTTTATCCGCAAGTATGCCTCGTAATTATACCTTGAATTTTTAGGAAAGGGAGAAGTATAAGCTGGAAAACCCTAGATCCTTCCATTATTTGAACCAATCCAACTGCTATGAGTTGGATGGAGTAAATGATGCCGAGGAATACCTTGCAACTAGAAGGGCTATGGATATAGTTGGCATCAGTGAAGAAGAGCAGGTTAGTCTTCTATTAGATCTAAAAAAAGTGTTGCATGCTCGCTGCTATGTTCACAACTTCTACATTATCTCTTTTCAGGAGGGAATATTTAGGGTCGTAGCTGCAGTTCTACATCTTGGTAACATTGAATTTGCAAAGGGAGTGGAAATAGACTCTTCTGTTATCAAGGATGAGAAGTCTCGATTCCATCTTAATACAACAGCGGAGCTGCTCAAGTATAGCATAATTTATTCCTTTTCATTTTTTTTATGTGTCCTGTGGTCTTTATTCTGTATGATTATTTGAGCCACTAAATTGTTTTGTACTGTAGGTGTGATGCAAAGAACTTAGAAGATGCACTCATAAAGCGTGTTATGGTAACTCCAGAAGAGGTTATCACAAGGACTCTGGACCCTGATGGTGCATTGGGTAGCAGGGATGCCCTGGCAAAAACCATTTATTCCCGTCTATTTGACTGGTAAAGGAACTTAGTTTATGCTAAACTGTATGTTGCTTTTGCATTTTGCAAGATGATAGCCAACGAAAGTAAAAATTATCTTCTGGCCTACTGAATCTGTACATGTTCCAAATAAAGTTTGCTTACACTTTAGTTTATAATGAGTTCTTGTTCAAAATTTTTGCAGGCTTGTGGATAAAATTAACAGTTCGATTGGGCAAGATCCAAACTCAAAACAGTTAATTGGAGTTCTTGATATATATGGTTTTGAAAGTTTTAAGTTCAATAGGTAAACCTTGGACCTTCAGATAATATTTGGTACATGTGTGTTGTGTTCCTAACTATTTGCCTATTATGTAGTTTTGAGCAATTTTGCATCAACTTTACAAATGAAAAACTACAACAGCATTTCAATCAGGTTTGGTGCTTTTTGTCATTGACCTTTCCCAATAGGTTTGTGGTATGATTGGCTCTGCTAATTTTGACTTCACGGTGATTGTACATGTACAGCATGTCTTTAAAATGGAACAGGAAGAATATACAAAAGAAGAAATAAACTGGAGCTACATAGAATTTGTGGATAACCAAGATGTCTTGGATTTGATTGAAAAGGTCTTGTACACTTGACCTGAATCTTCTTATTTAATTTATTATTATTTGTTTGGGAATTATATATGCATGACAAAGCAGTGTGGCAGTCGTTTACAAAATGTTCTTTTGTCTATGAATGCACCTGTCTATATGTCTGCTTTTCTGTCTAAGAAAATTTCAATTATTTTCTTCAATATATTGCAGAAACCTGGGGGAATTATAGCACTTCTAGATGAAGCCTGGTATGTAGATATTGATTTATTTTTCTTGATCTATTTACTTTGTTTTTTACATTCTATGGGGTATTAATTTGGAGATCACAGATTCCACTTGAAAAATAAACTCAGATATGTTTGATTGCTTCATACAGCATGTTTCCTAAATCGACGCATGAAACTTTTGCTCAGAAGTTGTATCAGACATTTAAAAACAACAAGCGCTTCATCAAACCTAAGCTTTCTCGTACCAGTTTTACAATATCACATTATGCTGGGGAGGTAAACATATATTTCTTGTATAATTGTTTTCAGTTTTTTTTTTTTTTCAATTTTAATAGACGCTGAAAAATTGATCATGTCTTTTTCCAGGTAACTTATCTGGCTGATCAGTTCCTTGACAAAAACAAAGACTATATAGTGGCAGAACATCAGGATCTCCTGACGGCCTCAAAGTGCTTGTTTGTAGCTGGTCTTTTTCCTCCACTGCCTGAGGAATCGTCAAAATCCTCTAAGTTTTCTTCCATTGGATCACGCTTTAAGGTTCTATAGATTTACCTTCTCTCCAGCCTTCCTGAAACTGGATTTATTGTTTTCAAACTAATATATTGGTGAATATAAGTGCTCAGTTGTGTCTGTTGCTGATGGATCAACATAGAGTAAAATGTTTTGGACCAGAATGTTAGCAAATGCCTTTTGATTGTAAGTTCGGTTGAGCAATTCTTTTAGGTTAACATTAAGTAGATCTGCCTGATAAGCCTACAACTGTAAGTGTGTACAGAAGTTGCATTAACCTCAACTTAGTGACAATAGGTTGTACATAACAGATGTTACCTCTCAATAATTACATAGATAAATTAAAAATCTCTTTCAAATATGGAACTATGCAACACTTCTAGAAAGTTAATAGCATATAAGTTTTTAGTGAAAGCGTCCACAGGATGTGCCTTAAGAGTGCAAATGAAATGATGGCTTGTTGAGGTGTTGATGGTGTAACAATAGGTAGAAAGTTGTAGTAATCTGGTCCTAACGTTTGAGGCTGGTGGCCTGACATGGGTAACAATGGATTCCCATCATTTCCTTGCAGCTTGTCATTTGAAAAGGCAACAACATTTTTGAGTTAAACAATGCTAAAAAGCCATTAAATTACATCTCTGTAGATGGATTTCACATCTACACATAAATGTGAAGGCCATAAACTTGTTAAGAACCTTCTTTTCTTGGGCATGTTACGAGTTATTTATGTTGCAGGAATGCATTTTAATTCGGTTGACATGTCAAAGCTTGGACATGAAAAATAGAATAACTTCAAAATTAATTTAAGGAACTCTGAAGTATATATAGAAGGATGAGTACCATTTTTGAGGGACAATGCTGTTTTCTCTAGGTGTAGTTGTAGGATGGATTAGTGATACACAGATAATACAGATGCTAGATGTTAACTGGATCTTACTTTTTTGGCTGTTTATATCTTTGAAGATATTTTCTGTTGACAATGGGAGATGTGTCTGAAAACTGCAGCTACAACTCCAATCTTTGATGGAGACCTTGAGCTCAACTGAACCTCACTATATTAGATGTGTGAAGCCGAATAATGTTCTCAAGCCAATGATTTTTGAGAATGCAAACATTATCCAGCAACTACGTTGTGGTGTAAGTATAATGAGGCTGTAGCTTCTAATGTGGTTCTTTCATTTTGCTTAGTTATAAGATTGAAAATTTGTTTTTTTTTTTGGTTCCTGGTTATTTTGGTTTTGTGAATTTTCTAAAGAAAAATATATTCTCTCTATTTAGGGTGTTCTTGAGGCAATCAGAATCAGCTGTGCTGGATATCCAACTAGGAGAACCTTCTATGAGTTTCTTCTTCGTTTTGGTGTTCTTGCTCCGGAAGTTTTGGAAGGAAAGTAAGTCATGATTTCCTGGCGAAAAAATAAATTGCAGTATACCTTCTCTCCCTACAGCATTTTATTTCTGTCTGTTGAACTGTTATTACTTCTTCAATGCAGCCATGATGACAAGGTCGCTTGCCAGATGATTCTGGATAAAAGGGGATTGAAAGGTTATCAGGTAACAAAATTTCCCTTTCTACCTCATTCTCCAATCTACATATGCTACATGATCTGTGTAATAATGAGCAGAGAAGAGGGGTGTTAGATTTGTTTCAAGTTTCTTTCACTTCATTGGCTATGCGACATGTTGAAATGTTGAAAACCTGAAATTTATTGTTGGCGTTTGAGCCTCTACCTGCAGCCACCAAAAGTAAAACTTCACTCACCAATCAGATAGGCCCCCTTGGTGGTTTCTTTGGAACTGTAACTAGTGTCAAATTCTCTCTGTGTGTGTGTTTTTGTGACACGTGTGTTACAGTTTCATAACTGTTGGACTATTACAAAGGTTATTGGTTTTGCGCTACATGCAGGGGCTAGCCTGCTCACTCCCTGATTTCCTACACCACACTTCTTATCTTTCTAATTTCAGTTTCTACATGTTGTCCAATGGCAAGTTTACATCTGTGTTCTGTTTCTTGCCAATGCAATATCTGAGTGTCCAATACCAAATTTTGTGCAAAATTGCTGGTTTCACAGATAGGTAAGACAAAAGTCTTCCTCAGAGCTGGTCAGATGGCTGAACTTGATGCAAGAAGGGCAGAGGTTCTTGGAAATGCTGCTAGAACTATTCAAAGACAAAGCCGCACATATCTTGCACGCAAGGAATTCATTGCATTAAGGCAATCAGCTATTCATTTGCAATCTCATTGCCGAGGTATTTCTTGACCTTTTCAGTAACCATTGTTTTCTGTATCTTGTTGCTTTTCATTATCCACTTGTTCACCTTGCTATCATGAAGTATTTGAGGAGAAAGAGAGAGAGACAGATGATGGGATGGGGACATACAGAAAATGAATAACTATCCAAGTCTCATCAAAAGGAAATATTTGTGAAGCTTGTTTTTGCAAATAGTTATATTGTTTACCGCACTTGCATGCTCAAGTAGGGACATAATGAAAATGAATAGCTTTCTGATTGTCATCAAAAGGAAATATTTGTGAAGCTTGTTTTTGCAAATAGTTACATTGTTTACTACACTTGCATGCTCAAATTCATTCTCCTTTATTGTTTTATCCATCAGAATTCTGATTTAGATTATAACTTTTTTGCTATCTGCACATTATTCAGGTGTACTGGCTCGTAAACAATTTGAGCAGTTGCGACGGGAAGCAGCAGCTTTGAAGATCCAAAAGAATTTCAGACGGTATACTGCCAGGAAATCTTACTTGAATCTGTATTTGTCTGCAGTCACCTTGCAGACAGGTTTAAGAGCTATGACTGCTCGTGACGAATTCAGATTCAGAAAGCAAACCAAAGCTGCAATTGCTATCCAGGTTCAATTTCCTTATCTTCACTTATCAATGAAAGTATTATAAACATTAGTTTTTGGAAATTTCAGTTGCTACAAGTGGAATCAAGTTTATTTCATTTCTTGTTCCTTTCTCTCAAACTTAACAGACAATTGATTAATTTAATTAATTCCATTCCATTGGTGAATTTCAGGCACAAGTGCGTCACCACATAGCATATTCTTATTATAAGAGGCTTCAAAAGGCTGCATTAGTTTCTCAATGTGGCTGGAGGCAAAGAGTTGCCCGGAGAGAGCTTAGAAAGCTTAAGATGGTTCAGTCATATTCCTTAATTTTTTCTTACATTGGCTTTAGGATGAATTCAGTTGGTAATGATTAGTGTAATTTTTCAGGCTGCAAGGGAAACAGGTGCCCTCAAAGAAGCAAAAGACAAATTAGAAAAGCGTGTGGAAGAGCTGACATGGCGATTACAGTTAGAGAAGAGATTGAGGGTATGTAAAATTACTTTACACTGCTAGTAAGATGGATTTATCTGGACAACCATTTCATTTATTTTGATTTGAGCCACAGACTGATTTGGAAGAGGAAAAAGCCCAAGAAATTTCAAAGTTACAGGAGGCTTTGCATGCAACGCAAATGCAAGTAGAAGAAGCAAATGCCAGAGTAATTAAAGAACGAGAGGCAGCTCGAAAAGCTATTGAAGAGGCACCTCCAGTCATTAAGGAGACCCCTGTTATCGTTCAAGACACAGAGAAAGTGGAAAAATTAACAGCTGAGGTGGAGAGTTTGAAGGTATGATCTCAAACATGGATGATCAAAGTTCATAGTACATTTGATGCCTTGCATCATTTTTCGCCATTTCTGTGAAATGTGCTTTTCTCACCAAAATCATATGGATTCAAGTGCGTGTTATCAGAAGCTTTATTAAGTGGCTGTTACTGTTAACACTGAGTGGAATTTTGATCAATCAGAAGCTTTATCAAGTAGCTGTTTTTGAGTTCACATCTCCTGAAACTTAGTGGTTGGCTTGCCATGGCATCTTAGAATTTTACATCATTAAATTATGTGTTTGCTTATTTTGTGTAGATCAGGCTACAAATTAACCAGATTGCCAGAATTACGAACAATATCTGTCATAAGAAAATTTTGATAAAATGTTAATGATAAGTGACCTAGACTTTATTGTTACTGTCTCTGCTGGCACCTGATGAATTTCTATCGGTTTCAGGCTTTGCTGCTATCAGAAAAACAGGCAGCAGAAGAGGCAAGGAAAGCCTGTGCAGGTGCTGAGGCCAGAAACTCTGAATTGGGCAAGAAGCTTGAAGATGCAATGCAGAAGGTGGATCAACTTCAGGAATCAGTTCAGAGGTCTGTTAATGCTTATTGAAATGGAACTGCTTAAGTGCTAAAACAAACTCCTGTCATGGAATTGTACTGTGTGCATATACACCTATTTAACTTAATGCAATCTTTCTGCTTTCTTGAAGCTTTCATGTCACAATTCAAAACTTCATTCTTGTCATGGAAGCTAGCATGTTTGCTAGTACAGATTTTCCTCATCATATATAGTCCTGCACTTTTGTTTATTCTGATTAGGTCCTAAACTAATGGTCTCTGCATGTTTTTTTTTTTTTCATTATACATGAAAATTTCTAAAAGGTCAGTTTATTTGTATTTCAGGCTAGAGGAGAAACTTTCCAACTCAGAGTCTGAGAACCAAGTTCTTCGTCAGCAGGCATTAACCATGTCACCAACAGGGAAATCCTTGTCTGGACGGCCAAAAACAATTATCATACAGGTACAAATAGAATCTTGGTTTTTAGTTGTCCTTGCAGTGTGATGTGATAGCTTCTAAAGATTCACATTTCTTTTTAAATAACAGAGGACTCCAGAGAATGGAAATGTTGCAAATGGAGAAAAAACAAGGGTGTCATCAGTAAGAGGACCCATCCTTTACCTATAATGCAAAAATGTAGTGCCATTAGTGTAATGTGGTTATTATCAATTCTTACTTGCTATTATTGGTCTCAGGATATGATACTTTCTACGCCAAATTCACGTGAACCTGAATCCGAGGAAAAGCCTCAGAAATCTCTCAATGAAAAACAGCAGGTAAGTAGCTACAATGCCCATTTGGTTGATCAATCGATTAAATAATTAGTGTAAAGTTAACTCTTTTTGCTTCCTAATTCTCTCTCTTTTTCTGCTTTTCTGGTTCAGGAAAACCAAGATTTACTGGTCAAGTGTATATCACAAAACTTGGGATTTTCGGGGGGCAAACCTATCGCTGCTTGCATTATATATAAATGCCTTCTCCACTGGAGGTCATTTGAAGTTGAAAGGACCAGTGTATTTGATCGTATTATTCAAACAATAGCTTCAGCCATAGAGGTAATGTATTACTGTTTGCGAGTTCCTGTCTCTGTAACCACATGCAGCCAAGCTCCATTTTGCCTTTGCATTTTGGTGTCAGCTCTAACAAGTTACACATAAATGATTGATGTTGGCAACCTTGAATTTTTATTGAAGGTCCCGGATAACAACGACGTCTTAGCCTATTGGTTATCTAATTCATCTGCACTGTTGCTGCTGCTCCAACATACACTGAAAGCAAGTGGAGCCGCAAGCTTAACACCACAGCGGCGGAGAACGACGTCAGCTTCTCTTTTTGGGAGAATGTCTCAAGTGAGAATTGAGATTTTCTTATACCAGCTCTGCATTCCACAATTTAACTTGTTCTTCTTTTTCTCTTTCTTCTTCTTATTGTTTCTGCGGATTTTAGGGTCTTCGGGCATCTCCTCAAAGTGCTGGTCTTTCATTTCTTAATGGTCGAGCACTTAGTAGACTGGATGATTTGAGACAGGTGGAGGCAAAATATCCAGCTTTACTATTTAAGCAACAGCTTACTGCCTTCCTTGAGAAGATATATGGAATGATAAGGGACAATTTGAAGAAAGAGATCTCTCCATTGCTTGGATTATGTATTCAGGTTGTACTTAGAATATACACTCTAACTGCTACTGCTTTTCCTAGAAGTTTAAAACAAGGGGGGAAATTTGAAAATGGAAAAAATAAGACAAAAAAAAAAAAAATTCAACTTGAACATGCATGCATACTTGTGTATGTAGGGTCTCACATTTGTTGCTATTCTTTTGAACATGAATGCAGGCACCAAGGACCTCCCGGGCAAGTTTAGTAAAAGGACGCTCTCAGGCCAATGCTGTTGCTCAGCAAGCTTTGATTGCTCATTGGCAAAGCATTGTGAAAAGCTTGAACAACTATTTGAAGATCATGAAGGCAAATTATGTGAGTTATAACTCTTTCATATGATGTACACTTTCTTTGTAGAGAATGTCAGTAACCATGGTCCTCCTTTTTGGATAAATATCATTTTTTGATTTTCTGTTCTGCAGGTACCTCCCTTCTTGGTTTGTAAAGTCTTTACTCAAATATTCTCATTCATCAACGTTCAGTTATTTAATAGGTGAATGCATCGAAACCTCACTCTTCCTCTGTCTATTCATTCTTTTATTTAGTGAGAAAAGAAAGGTCATCTTCTTACATGAAATTTACAGTCTCCTTCTCTGTTTGCAGTCTTCTTTTGCGGCGGGAGTGTTGCTCATTCAGTAATGGAGAATATGTGAAAGCTGGATTGGCTGAACTAGAGCAGTGGTGCTATGAGGCAACAGAGGAAGTGAGCACTCAACATTTTTTCTGACCATTATTTGTTATTTTACACGTATCTACCTAACATCTCTTCGTTGGTGCAGTTCGCTGGCTCGGCTTGGGATGAATTGAAGCATATAAGACAGGCTGTAGGATTCCTTGTAAGACCTGTGCCTACTGATTTTTCTCCTTTGGCTTGTAAATATCATTTGCATATTGTACTGAATTGCTTCTTTCAATATCACAATCAGGTCATACATCAAAAGCCTAAGAAGACCTTGAATGAAATTACAAAAGAACTTTGCCCAGTCAGTACCTTTTATCTTTCTAAGCTTTTTTTTCAATGCTGGATTTGTTATTTTGTTTTGATCTTTATTACTTCTCATATTAACGTATAAAATTCTCCCGTTTTTCAGGTATTGAGCATACAGCAACTATATAGAATCAGTACAATGTATTGGGATGACAAATATGGCACACATAGTGTGTCTTCAGATGTAAGTCAACTTTCAATTTGCAATGCTTGTGCTTATGTTGATTCAACTGGTCTGAGGAACAGTGCTAAGCCTCTATCCGTGTATTTTTAGGGTAAAGTTCCTTCATATCTGTGCTTCTTTCATTCTAAACAGTTTGGTTTTTACAGGTTATAAGTAACATGAGAGTTTTGATGACCGAAGATTCGAACAATGCTGTTAGCAGTTCTTTTCTGTTAGATGATGACTCGAGGTAGTTACTCTCTATTCTTTGGATGAGGAAGACCCCTCCCTTAGGGATCACATTACCTTGCATATTAACAACAGCTATTTTTCATTTTTGTCTTCACAATCAGCCATAAGCAACACCTTATTGTAATAACCATTTGAATGCTTTTGCAGCATCCCGTTCACTGTGGATGACATCTCCAAGTCAATGAAACAAGTAGACATAGCTGAGATTGATCCTCCACCATTAATTCGCGAAAACTCTGGCTTTGGGTTCTTACTTACACGCTCCGAATGATATTCACCATTCTTTACTGCATCAGAACCCTGTCCTTGTGGGTGTCCACTGGTGCCCTATGCAAGGACTGATAGGACCTGTGCATATAGCGTCCATTGTTCATCACCATCCATGTGTATAATATTTTTTGCATTAGTCTCAGGCTGCCATATTTGGCGTCCAAGTCAATCACTTGCACCTCGCGTTACATAAACAAGAGGTGTATTTGTTAAGGTGCTGTATCACAATTGAATGTGATAGTATGCAATCATTCGAGGCAATGGTGCCTCATATATTCTCATGCCTCCATCAGGCTCCGATCATATTTTTTAATTTATTTTTTATTTTTTTTGTTAGCCGAGGTTTTTCCATATATTTGTTGGGTTTTGGGGTTGCTGTAGTGGTTTTTGGATGTAAATGACATCTGCCGCATTTTATAGGCAATTGTTTGTATGGGAAAAAACAATTTGTATGTAGTCGTTTTTTTTTTCTGTGGTTCCAAATGTTGATGCAATTTTTTCTCTTCTGATTGCTTGAAATATTTGAAGCATTTATGCTACAAACTTGGCTTGTGTACGGTAGTCTCTGCATTGAGGTAGCTAAAATATATTTATGCCTGCATTGAAGTAGTTGAATTCTGAGTGTGAACTCGGAACAGGCAACTTGTTTCCTATTCATTACAGATTTGTACGCTAACAATAAACTTGTTAAATTTTACGGTTTAAGCGTGATCTAGTAGTTTAACTGGGGCAGCAAACGTGATCAACCAGTTTATATTCCCAGTCAGTGTTCGCTGCATAATGCGCAAAATATGGTCAAATAAAACCAAAGATTTGAACAGATTGACGGCGCAGCAAAGAAAAAATTAACAGATCATTTATAATTTTCTAAATTAAGAATCATGTTCAGAGCTAATAAAATTCAACTATTTCAAGCTAAGGCGGCTAATTTTTAACACAGAAATGACTTCAAATCTTACAGCAGTATTGTTACACGACTGTTATTGACTATTGCAGCTCATCAGAATGGATTGTTTCCATTGTAGTTTCAACTGCATTAGGGGATTGATCTTGTTGCAATAAGGACTGGTCTTGCTGTATTTGTGCAGGCTGCATCTCTGATTTCTTCTTCGCTTTGAGAATCACCTGTTTCGGCATTACATCTAGCAGAAAACTTCCTCCATTCCATACGGCTGCAGAAACCTTGAGTATTTGGAAAATTGCATGCAGTTCGTAGGACAGGAAGATAGGGACTGTCAATGCCATGGTTGCCACAGTAAACAGAGCTTGCAATAGAATGTACATAAGCATGCGATTCTGATCCCCTAGCAAACCACTTAAACGCCACCAGACATTGTTTGCTTTTTGCGCTTTCTTTGAGAGCTCTCTAAGCAAAGTCAAATGATAAATAGAAGAGGTTAACAAGTTATAACAACTCATCAAATGAACATATAGTACCATCCATATGAAGACAGAGTATATCTCAAAGTGAGGAAAGGTATAAAGTAAAGAACCTGTATGAAGTCATGACTTCAGGATCTCTTAATAGCCTCTGCCGACGTAGGACATTGACAATGAGAAAATAAAGAACTTGCCAGAGTGTATAAGCCACTAACGGCACCAAGAAAAGCCAAGTAAACAGGAGGGATTTATCTTCTACATATGGCCATGATGCTCTGCTTGATTGTCCCTCAGGATGCATGGCTTTAAAGGTCTTTGGATTCCACCAGCGTATAGTGAAGAAAACTAAACCTGAAAAACAACCATTCTATCAGAAATTGACAGGTCTCAAAGTTAATGGCAATTGATGGAATGATATCTACTATAAAATAGTCTCGACCTTCGTATCCCGGAAAACTACCACCTGACAGAGATTAAATTTCTTACATTCACTGGAATCTTCATTAGACAAGGACTATGAACTAGGCTATTTTCAGAAATTGGATTATAGGTTGCCCTCGAACCCCATGGAAATGTTCCTTTCCCAAACTGCTTTATCATAGTCTAAGATACTATGTTACAGAACTTTTTCCCTCTTCGTTTATGGAGGGATGCAACAAGGTTTTGGAAATCTTCTTTAGAAATGAATCTTGCCCTTCCAAAATGATTTCTCAAAAAAGGATACTCATGTTGTTTTAACAAGTTCTTTAAGTGATTTAAGGGGGTAACAACCATCAACTCACCAGGCAAGAGATGTATAAGAACACTGACAAGTTTGTCAAGAGAACTAAAAACCAAGCTACAACGCCAAACAATCAGCGCCCATGCTAACGGCCCCTACAACATCGTTTAGATAACATGAGCAAAAAGAGGCTGAATAACCCATCCATCAATCAAAAGATACAAGCTACTCAGGGAAATTTCTTACTTCTGCAAATGAGAAGCAAACCATGAAAAGCTTTTCATTCTTCGGATATAGAAGAAGATCGACCAAGAATATTGTATTGGCATAATAACAGAAGTCCTGAAAGAAAAATAAATACTTTTGTCACTTCTCTCATTTCTCAATTTTATATGATAAAAAAAGTAGATATTACAAGCAAAAGTTTTCAGTTATAGACATCTTATTGATCTGAAAGATCTATATTGCTTTCAAATGCATGCTCAAAATAGAGAGTGGAAAATGTTAAAAATCCTCCCATCATAGCTTGAATTGGACTCAGAAGTAGTATCTATATATATATATCTTTATGCCATGAATACTTTCATCCTTTGAAGCTTAATTAGCAATGTGTCTGCCTCACCCATACGGTAACACATATTGTAATGCACCACAATAAGACCAACACATATTGTAATGCACCACCACTAAGACATCAGCCCGGAACTTAAACAAATGATTCCCCATTCAAAATTCTTAAATAAAGATGTCGTGTGTCCACAAGGCAACTAGGTATGCTAGGCTTACCAGGAGATAATAATGCCATTTCTTGAACCGGTAATATATCCATCTAAGAGGAACAAATATGAAATAGAACAAACAGTATACATAAGGAATATCCTGCGGCCCTGCACAAAAAACATCAGAAGGAAAGCAAAAGAATCACTAACATCATTCACTATACTCGCAGTAATAAATCATATAGTAAACTCACGTACGTGCTCCGAGGAGAAAGCAAAATCCCCCAAACCCGAGAACACCAAGAAGATGAGTCACCTAAACACAAGAATAAAAGGAAAGGGAAAGAAAAAAAAAACTTCAAATTCTGTATTTTAACAGGTTCATATAGATAAACACCAACAATATAACCATAAAAGCCAATGTTTATAATTGATGTCAAGTCCATAAAAGATCCCATATAAATTAATCATACGCGACAAACAAAGGGACGAACCTTACTAATAAAGCTTTGATGTTCCTCGGCCTGTTTAGCGATCTTAACTGCTTGTTTAGATAAAATCTGCTTTGTTTGATTGGCTTGTTTTGACAATATTTCTTTTGTTTGAGCCACTTTCTGAACAGAAACAAGAGATATCCAGATCAAGAAACCAATCAAACACTTTCTGTATAGAAACAATAGGTACCCAGATCGAGAAACCAATAAAAAAAAATCTTTACAAGTTAAAACAGAGCCAATTTCAGTAAATAAAAAAAAAAAAAAACAGAGATACCCAAATCAAGAAACCAAACAAAGACAATAAAGAACCAATCTTTACAGGCTAAAACGATAACAAAAGCAAAGATGAGTGCACCTTAGATCGGTCTTTGAGTGTTTTCTTCATGTTTTCAAATGAATCCCCGTTGGAAACATACTCATCAACAGGGTCTTCGTTGTTAGACATTTCTTCTTCCTTTTCTTTTCCTGTTTAGCTATGGAAAGAAACCGAGAAGAAAACAGAGGGACAAGGGAGCGACGAAAGGAGAATCGTAGAGATATATACACGGAGGAAGAGAGACCTCTGTCGAAAGGTAATCACCACCATCACTCTTTAATGCATTAGATTTCTTTAAATATGATTAAAGACAAAGATTATTCTACTAATTAATTATTTTATGTATCTTAATCTCACTATTCATATTTGATTCATGGCATAATCCACACTAATACTCTTCCAAAAACCTTGTCAACATTATTTATGGTATTATATCTTATTCTAATGTGGTGACCCTTATTTTAGAATTAACTCTTTATCTTTCTTGCCCATCTTCATGTGTCTGGAATTTTCATACAAATTATGATATTCTTGCAGAGTCTGAGTGTATTACACCTAATAGTTATATTTGAATGATACAATTAAGTATTTTGTTTTCATAGGACAACTATTTTACACTTATCTTATGTGTCTTATATCTAACCATAGAGTGTAATACACCCAGCTTAGGCAAAAATCTCCCATTACTCAAATGTACTAATCGGTTGTGACTTTAAAATAGTATATGTTATGAAAATATTCTGCAAAATTTACATTTTCTCATTATTATATTTAATTTTTAAAATATAATTTTTTTTCTAAATTATTAATATCTAACATTTATTAAATTTTTATTACTTTAGTCGGATTTATATAAAATTATAAAAATGATATATATCATAATTTTTAGGGTCAGCAAAACTTCTAAATGAACCGAATCGATTCAGTTTGATTCGGTTCGATATTGTTATTTTATATTTTTAAATTTTATGAATTTAACTGAATCAATTCAGTTTGATTCGAATCTGTACTAAAAAATCCATTTAACCAAAATAACCAATAAATTGAAATTATATAGTTTTATTTTTAGAATGGTATAATAATTTAATATAAAAATATAAAAATAATTCGTATTTGTAAAAATTTAATTTTGTTCGATCAGTTCGATTTTCAGTTGATTTGATTCGGTTACTTCTTTTCGATACAATTTAGTTTCTAATTTAATTCGATTTAGTTTAATTTTTTATGAAATTTGATTCGATTAACTTAGTTCAATCGTAAAAATAAAAATAGCCAAAAAAATCAATTTACCTGACAGAATACCCACCCTAATAACTTTAATTTAAAATATCACTAAAGGATTAATAATGTTTTTTTTTTTTTTGAACAAAGGTTTCATTAATTCAAAGCATCTGAATACAAGTATCCGGGCATGAGAAACATTACAAGATCACAATGGATTTAGCAAAGGAAAATCTACAATAATACAGAACCCATCAATGAGCTTGTTGTCATCATCTCTAAGCAACACAACACTGCCATAAATGCCAAACCAAACCAGCTGTATCATTAGACTTGCATCAAATAGGAACTTTAGCTACACCTGCTTAAGGAATGCTCTAAGTAGAAATTTGTCTAGACTCTACTGAACTTCTACTCATCAAAGAGATTGATGGAAGGGCATCCCTGAATAGATTCCAGTATAAAAAGGCTAAAGTAACCACTGCTTGAGGATTGCTTGCTATTCCTCATCCATATTCCGAAACTAACGCAAATAGAGGCAACACCCATAAAGCAACGGCCTTATATAAGCATCATCACTGGAGCTTCGCCGGAGATGTGATAAAGCCCCCATCCGGATTAAGCTTTCACTAGCCATGAGGATGAGTAATCCAAGCAATCTGCAAAAACCAGAAAAAAACCACAACATGGAAGCAAAAGGACTCCAAAAAGAGAGAGTAAAAAGGAATTAAACCCTAGATCTAATAAAACTACTATTTATGCTAAGATATAAGGAGAAGACCATAATAACCAAAAAGAGAATATCAATTTTCTGGCCAGAAATCGATCCTAAGGGCAGTAGGAAAGAAGAACAGTAAACAGTGATAGGAGAGAACTCTAGAGAGAAAAAAGAAAAATGTGATGAGTTTTCCTCTTACCTTAAAAGGATTAATAATGTTTTTTTTTTTTTTTCGAACGGAGGATTGTAATGATACGACAAAAGTTACAAAAGATTTTGCAAACCCTCAGAGGGGGTAACAAACCAAGAAGGGTTGTAGCGTATAAGGTCTATATGTTTGACAACCCAATCTGTGGCTTTGTTAGCCTTGCGAGAAATATAGCGAAGAATGTACAGAGGTTCGGAGAGAGTGATGGTAAGAATGTCCTGAACTAGAGCAAGAATTTCCTAGGGGCAATGTGTCAGTCCTTTGGTGATGGATAAGTAGTAAGACATCAGATTAAAAAATGGCTCGTGCGATGGTATGAAATTTTGTCCAAGAGACAGATGCGAGAAGTGCGGTTGCTTCTGCTATTAGGGGCGAGGCAGCTGGACGAGAGACCCAAAACCCGTTGGATAGGCTACCCGTATGATCACGAACCAATATTGCCATGAAAAGGATTAATAATGTTTGTTAACTATTCTAATAATTACAAAAATGTAATTTTTTTTTAAAGAAAAAATATATAATTAAAAAGACATTGGAAAGTAATGGCGTTATAAATTATTGCTTTTTCAAACATCAGCTCACACTTGTAATATGTACAAAGCGATAAAGAATTATATGGCTTGATGACAAATGTACAAATGAATAAATTAAAATATTTTATTATTATTAATATTATTTTTATTTGAAATGTTCTATATGATATGGATATTTAGAGCATGTATTTTATATATTTAGAAGACACCCAAGCTAAATTTATACGTTCAAAAATTAAATTTTACAACATTTAGTATCAATAAAAAAATAGAAAATTTACTTTTATGTAAATAACGATGTATATGTGAAAGAGTTTTTTTTTAAATTATTGTCTTCGGTATCTTATGACTGTAAGGGTTCGGATAAAATTTTAATTACTCTACGAGATAAAATTTGAAAAATAACAGTAGAAATTTATTCACCATGCAAATAAACTCTCATGCCATGCATGATTTTCTTTGGTCTCCATTTATGCATTGAGCTCTTCACGGTGAAGGAGATAAAATGGGGAGGAATGTTTTCAAACTCTCCCTTCATCAATCCATTGTTAAGTTCAAAGCACACATTTTCCGATTACTCACTGAAAATGTCCCACACAATGAACCATTCAATGCCCACTTCAATTCTGTGTTTCAGTTGCTATCCATTTCCATATTATATATTTTTTCAATCAAGAAACAGCATATAGCATTTGTTATTTTTTTTTATTTTTTTGCTTTTCATCCAATAATTAAAATTTTATCAATGACACTCATTAGCGTTGGGTCAAATGGTTGGAGTCTTATGCCGCATAAGTTAGGTCTCAGATTCGAGTCTTAGCGTATGCAGAATCGTTAATAGGGAGGCATTTGCCGCCTTTGGGGGTCTAACGTGGATCGAATCCGAATTAGCTGGATCATACTGAATACCGGATATCAGATACATCAAATGAAAAATCTTATCAATAACAATTAGATAAACTAGCAGAAAGTTATTTCGGTTTAAAGGTCTTTTAGATTTAAATTGTGGTGTATACAGTTACATTATATTAGTTATTGAGATATTTTTACCATTTTTATAATTTTACCCAAATTTAACTAGATAAATTAAAGTTCAAAGAGTTTAATTTATAATATAAAAAAAATTAAACGTTAAACTTTTTACTAGTTTCTTTATGTTTAAATAATTTTTTATTATTTGTATCAAAATTATTTATTATTTTTTTTTTTGTAAAATGAAAAAATTTTCTACTGAATCTTTTAAAGAAATCTATTAAAAGAAAAGGTTTCAAGTAACAAAGAATATGTCAAACCTCTACAAATATGAATACAACGTGCCAAAATGTGAACCCAAGAAAATATATACACATTAGAGGCCGAATCATTTCCATTTTTTGAGCTGGAGCTGGCTTATAATGAACTTCAGCCCACCTTCAATGTTACCAATTTTTTCAACATGCATGTGTAAAGCCTCGTTTGCAGTTGCAGTCAAGAAAACAGTTTTTTTAAAGAAAAAAAAAATAACTAAAAAAATCCAGTTTTGGACGATGAGGTTCTTTCTCTAAAATCTAATTTTGAAAAATCATTTTATAAGAAAAAATGAATAAAAAATTTATTGCAAACGCAGGCTCTTGAAACCCCAAATTGGTTTCAAATAGTTGGAAAAAAAAAAATTCTTTTGCACCTAAAATACATAAATAAAAGCAAACAAAATCATTTTATTTTTCCATTGTTGAGAATAATTTTTTTTAAATTTTTTTTTCTTATAAAAATCATGGGATAATTGAACAATTTTATGTTTGGCGTGTGTATATATATATATATATATATATATATATATATAGGATTTGTTAATAGTTAAAAGAAAGCGGAAAAAGTGGTATATTGAAGGCCTTTATCACTATATCAAATTAGATAAGATAATTCGTATAAGAATATTAATAGTGTTGGTTTTCAAAAGATTTGAATATTTTAAATTTCAAAAAAATATTTTTTGACATATTGTTTGTAAATTAAAAAATTATATTGAATGAGAATTAACATATATAAACAAAAGGGTGAATTCATATATATGGTGCCATGGAAGGAGGATGCATAAAATTTCCTACCAATTAGATTGGCGCCTTAAATTTGAATATTTTTTTGAAGTGGTCCATCAAAATTAGTTTACAATGGTTGGTTAGATATACACCAAAACTAAGTGAGCCCACAAAATGGGACTACATACGAGTTTGTTTTTTTTTTTTAATAACTAATTTAAATAGTTAAATCTTATGATTTGTAATGAAAAAAAAAAAATAAAATGTCGAATTCTATTCTTAATTAAATTTTTTAATTCTATAATAAAATATTTTACCATCATTGAGGTAAGGTATATAAACTTTACTTTGTAATATTATTTGAAGAAAAAAAAATGAGTGACGTTTATAAAGAGCATTATGAGGTGGTTTTGTAAGTATCTACCTAACCTGTCCGCACAACACAACAGACGTAAATTAAAAATAATGAAATTTTTAGGTTCATAAATGGACAATTGAATGAGTACAAGTTATGTTATGGTTAGGCATTGGCGATGGCAGCTAACTATTGATTTCCTCTTTCTGCAATTTCGAATAATCTCTCACGTCACGTGATACTTGCGAGCTTCTCTTTACAACCAAGTTTCAAAATGGAACTTCTGGAGGGAAGCAACAATAAGAATCATTTCATCAGCTTTTGCTTTAGTATTATATAGTATAAAGCAAGTAAAAAATGTTTAATGTAAAAATATTTCATTAGTTGGTGGAAATATAAATTTTATTGTTGCATAAATTCTAAGTATAGAGAATTAAAGTGATATTTACCTACTTACATATATTTATTATGACTATATAGTAAAGTTTAATAAATATAGACACTTAGTGTATTTATACAAACAAAACTGAAATTATTAAATTAATTTGATTTGGTCTTATTGGATTTTCTCTGTATAAGTGAAGTAATTACTGAGTTAGCAACCTCAAGCATGTTGTATTGGATTGTTTAGATCTAGTCTATTATTTTGTGTTTTGCTTATTTGTTGCAGTGAAAACAACTGCTGTAATATTCTGATTTTCTTTAATGAAAACTTTAATTTCAAAAAAAACTATATATATATAAACACTTAAGTGCGTTTATATAAACAAAACTGAAAATTATTAAATTAGTTTCTATTTATAATTCATTTAATGGTTTTTTAATCTTATTTGTATACTAAATATTATAAATTCAATTTTATCTTGCTCCAAGTATACTTTCTTATAAAAAAATTCACATATTAAATGCATTAATTAATGACAAATAATAAATAAATTTTTACTAAGAACAATTGGAATTAGCTAATAAAGTACCGTTCTCATTTAAATTAAATTTTGGATTTGGGTTCTGGTCCGTAGTTACATAAAATTAGTTGTTGGGAGTTTTTTTCCGCTTTTATGGTTCTGATTGAATCGAATCGGATTAGTTAAAATGCATTGTACTTTGAATATTGGTGGTTTAGTTTTAAAAATATATTTAAAAAATAAATTATTAATAATTTATTATTATATATATATATATATTTAATAATAAATAATTTCATACAAATCACGAAAACAATGCTAGTTTTATAAAAATTTAGTTGTTAATTTGTCTAAATAGAGTTCTAATTTTTATTAATTGTTATTATTAGGCACACATTTCACGTTTTGTGTTGTATAATGCAATTTGCAAAAGAAGGCGTCAAAATCATAAGGCATAAGCAAAGCATTTTAAGACAGCAAGCGGGACAGCTCATCCTTGCTTCACTCCTCACTCCTTAACGCTCCCAAGTCCGAACAAAAAACGCTACATATCTGATTTTCTCTTAATTATGTTTGCTTCCACAGTATTTTTCTATTTTTACTTTCTTCCCATAAACTTTTTTTTTTATTTTGCAAGATTTTCTCACTGCAAATTCAATTTGGGAGATGAAGTATTTAAGTTAATGGAAGCAAAATTAGGCTTCAATCATTTGCTATTGCAATCTTATATCAACTAGCAAGGGATTATTTATTTTAATAAAACAAATTATTTTATAAAAAAATTTTAAATATCAATATTACACGTCATCAATTTTGATAAATTAAAATTTATATGTTTGTATAAATTTTCACATGTAATTATTTTATTTCAAGTTAAAATAAAAAAATAATTTTCATGTTTTATTGTTGAATGTTTATTATATTTTCATTTTGAACATTATAACTAAAATAGGAAAAGTATCATATTTCCAATAAGTAAATTTAACACACTAAATTATCTGATATCAATAAAAAATTTAGAATTATATCACAAAAATATAATATAAATTTTATTTTTTAATTTTAAAAATTTTTAGAGTTAAACTCTTTAATTTGATAGCTAAAATAAAAAAAATAATTTACACATCATTGAAAAATATAAAATTAGCAAATAAATGAGTAAATTTAGCAATTATTGATTATTACAAATTTTTGGATATCCCAAGAAAAAAAAGCATCAAGTAATAAGGAAACTTCCTCTAAGGAAGTAGCTTGGCAGCAATTAATCATCAAGAAAACTTTGGGTTAAAAACAAAATAAATCAAAAGTACTAGGCACCAAAAAACAATTTACAAAAGAAATGGGACACGATTGGTAAATACCAAATAAAGTCACTAAAATGCTATTCGTATGGTAGTTGGTTTGAATTTTGGATTGGATTAAAAAAAAAAAAAAGGGCGCAGCGGCAATTCTGAGAGAGAGAGATAGAGAGAGAGAGGAAGAGAAAGAGCAAAACAGAAGAATTAACGCATGAAAAACTCTTCCTTGTATAAGATTATCAAACCCATCTGTCCAGTTTTAATCTTCTTATTAATTCCTCTTTGGGGTCAATCGAAAGTTTGAATCTTTGATAGGAAGACGGTGTCTTTGGTGCAGTTGTGATTTAGGGTTCGCCTTGAAAAAGAGTTTCTTGATTGCAGGTAAGGCTTCTTTCTGAGCTTTGCATGATCCAGTTTTTGGTATTTTTTGCATTTTGTAGTTATGGGTTTTTGGTTTAAATTGGTCTTTTTGTTGAAATGGTTGGTTGCTTGAGATTTAGTTTATCAGGTGAATTTTATCAATTTTATTATTTTATAGTTTTCCATGTGTGTGTTCTGATTGATTGATTACTCATTTTAGTTTTATGTTCTCTTTGAAATTTTGGAAGTGTGAAAAAGGTGATGATGTCCAAAGTTGAAGCTAGGAAAAAGATTGGAGAGGATTCAGGGAATGCCAAGTTGTTGAGAGAAATAGAAACTATAAGCAAAGCTCTATACCTAGACAAAACCAATTCAAGATCCTTAATTTCTGCACCTAGCAATCGATCAAAACCAATTGGGAAATCCCAATTGCCTGATCCTAAGCCCAAGGTAAAGTATAGCAATGAGGAATCGTCCAACAAGGATAAGAAGTCCATCTGGAATTGGAAGCCATTGAAAGCCTTTTCGAATGTTAAAAACCGTAAATTTAACTGTTGTTTCTCCCTCCAAGTCCACACCATTGAAGGGCTCCCCTTGAGTTTTGAAAATTTTAGCGTTCGTGTGCACTGGAAGAGGCGGGATGGTGAGCTGGTTACGCATCCTGTGAAGGTTTGTGAGGGTATTGCTGAGTTTGAGGAGAAGTTAACTCATACGTGCATGGTTTATGGGAGTAGAAGTGGACCTCACCACTCCGCTAAGTATGAAGCGAAACATTTTTTGCTCTTTGTATCTGTAATTGGTGTCGGGCAGCTTGATTTGGGAAAGCATAGGGTTGACCTCACAAGGTTGCTTCCTCTCACACTGGAGGAACTGGAGGAGGAGAAGAGCTCAGGAAAGTGGACTACGAGCTTTAAATTATCAGGAGAAGCGAAGGGTGCTATGTTGAATGTTAGTTTTGGGTACACAGTGGTTGGGGATAGTCCCACTCCACGTGGAAATAACCAGAATGTTACAGAGCTGTTCAATTTGAAGCGGACTAATTCAAAGACAGCAAAACCAATTCCTAAATTTGATCAGGGTGATGGAAAGAGAACACTCCGTCGCATTGGAAGTCTTCCTGGTGATTTGAACCAGCACCGTCGTGCTTTAGCCACAGCTTCAGATGATGTAAAAGATCTTCATGAGGTGTTGCCAACATCAAGGTCAGATCATGCCAGTCAAGCACTTGTACTGTATCAGAAATTCGCTGAAGATAAGTTGGATTCTTCATTGGATTATAAGCCTGAACTTGATGTGTTCACTGAGCTTCTTGATCCCATTAAATCAAATTCCTGTGCTCTTTCGAAATCTGACCATGAAAATCTTGAAAATGAGTGTGAAGGTGGCGAATTTTCTGTGACTGAACAGGGGATGGAAATGCCACAAGAGAAGCAGGAGAAACCGCTAGAAGTTGCTATAGAAGCCATTGATGTCTCTTTAGTTGAAGAGAAAGTTGGTGGTGTTTTTCAGATAGGTTCTGAAGATGATGCTAAGCTTCATCACCAGGGTGTTGGAGATGGTATAGGTTCTGAAGATGATGCTAAGCTTCATCACCAGGATGTTGGAGATGGCAGTCACAGAGAGGAGCCTGCGATGTATGGCTACAAATTTAAGGAAGATGAGATATGCTCAAAAGAGTCTGTAATGAAAGAATTGGAAGCTGCATTGAGTAATGTGACAAAATTGGAGACAGAAGTATCTAATTCTCCTGAGGAGAAAGAAAATGACATGGAAGTAAATACTGATTATGAACCAAGTAAATCACTCAGCTTAGATGATGTTACAGAATCTTTGGCAAATGATTTTCTGGATATGCTAGGAATTGAGGATAGTCCATTTGGCTTGAGTTCAGAGAGTGAACCTGAGTCCCCTAGGGAGCGGTTACTAAGAGAGTTTGAGAAGGAGGCATTAGCTGGGGGTTATTCTCTGTTTGATTTTGGTATTGGCAATGAGGACCAAATAGAATGTGACTACAACACATCAACTGTGTCTGGGTGGGGAAACTTGTCTGAGGACTTGGATTTGGCATCAGCTATTCAAGCTGCTGAGGTTGAGCATCAGATGAAAACTCAGGCGGAGAGTGGCAAGACAAGGGCCAAAGTGTTGGAAGACCTAGAGACTGAAGCTTTAATGCGTGAATGGGGTTTGAAGGATGAGTCTTTTCAGTGTTCTCCACCCAAGAACTCAGGCAGTTTTGGGAGTCCAATTGATTTGCCTCCTGAAGAGCAATTTGAATTGCCTCCCCTTGGAGAAGGATTGGGCCCATGCATGCAGACAGCAAATGGTGGATTTTTGCGATCTATGAATCCTTCACTGTTCAAGAATGCCAAAAATGGTGGGAGCTTGATCATGCAAGTTTCTAGTCCTGTTGTGGTACCTGCTGAAATGGGTTCTGGTATGACAGATATACTGCAACAGCTGGCTTCAGTTGGGATTGAAAAGCTCTCTATGCAGGCAAATAAGCTAATGCCTTTGGAAGATATCACTGGGAAAACAATGCAACAAGTAGCATGGGAAGCTGCAGATTTTCTGGAGGGACCTGAGAGGTTTGTGTTTAATTGTTTCTTTAATTCCTTAGGAAAATATGTATTATTTATTATATTGTTTCTACTCTTGCACAGGCAAAATCTCCTTCAGCATGAAGTGGACACTGGGCAATATGTATCTGATGGGCAAAAGAATCAGAAGGAGAAATCATCCATGCCCAGATCTAAGAAGTTCAAGTCAACGACAGTAGAGAATGACATAGGCTCAGAATATGTATCTCTGGAAGATCTTGCTCCTTTGGCTATGGATAAGATCGAAGCCCTCTCGATTGAGGGATTGAGAATACAATCTGGCATGTCAAATGAGGATGCACCTTCAAACATCAGTGCACAATCTATCGGGGAAGTTTCAGCATTCCAGGGAAAGAGTTTCAATGTTAACGGGTCCCTTGATTTGGAGGGAGCTGCTGGATTGCAACTGTTGGATATAAAGGACAATGGTGACGATATTGATGGATTAATGGGTCTGTCGCTGACTCTTGATGAGTGGATGAGACTCGATTCTGGCGACATTGGTGATGAAGATCAAATCAGTGAGCGGACTTCTAAGATACTTGCTGCCCATCATGCTAGCTCCTTGGATGTGATTCGTGGGGGATCAAAAGGGGAGAGAAGGCGTGGCAAAGGATTTGGCAGAAAATGTGGTTTACTAGGGAACAACTTTACTGTTGCATTAATGGTGCAACTTCGTGATCCTCTGAGAAACTATGAACCTGTTGGCACACCAATGCTTTCACTCATACAAGTGGAGCGGGTGTTTGTCCCACCAAAGCCTAAGATATACTGTAAAGTTTCTGAGGTAAGATTCGAAAATGATACTGATGATGAGTCTGAATCGATGGCAAAGGAAAAGGTGGACGAGAAAATTGAAGAAAAAGCATCTGAAGAGGACGGAATTCCTCAGTTCTGCATCACTGAAGTACAGGTTGCTGGTCTCAAGACTGAGCCTGGACAGAAGCTTTGGGGCACTGCAGCTCAACAACAGTCTGGTTCTCGTTGGCTGATTGCTAATGGAATGGGAAAGAGCAATAAGCAACCGTTTATGAAGTCAAAAACTGCTTCTAATAAATCTGCAACCTCTTTGACAACAAAACAGCGTGGTGATACGTTATGGGGCATTTCATCTCGTATCCTTGGTAATCGGACCAAATGAGAAGAAATATACTGCATTCAATCCAGATATCCACAGAATCCTAATTAAGTGAGTTTCCCTCACTATGTTGTTGGGCAATGGAGGAACTCTCTCATTTTGATTCTTTATAGAACTCGAGGAACTTGTTTGATATGTGATTTGAAGAGTCTAACTTGGCAAGGGGTTGCTGATTGAGGGCACGCAGCATACGGGATGGTCCTTAGACCTTGCATGAGGTTTATGGGTTCTGCTGGAGTAGGTCTTGTTTTTACTTCTAGTACAGCCTGCCGATTTTTGGTTCATGCGGTACAAATTAGACTACATTGATTTGTATCAGGATTTTTTTTTCTGTGTAAATTATCAAGTTTGTAATCATGCTTGTGCATTATAATTTGTATTAATGCTACACATTTGCTAGTAAGAATGAATATACAGCAGTCTGGCATTTGTTGAACTAAATGTTTGCTCTTGGATTCTGATTTTCCATGCTCTTCTCCATTCCTCACCACCTTGCCTGGTGAAGAATTTGCAGAAGTTTCTAAGAAAAGAGAGAGAAAGAGAGGGAAAAAAAAAAAAAAAGAAACTAAAACTCGAGTTACTATTGATAATCATCAACTAATTTACATACTCATATAGAAGCTTACTGAAACCAATAAGACATATACGAAGTCAACCTTGAGGCAGATATCAAGCCATAAGCCAATAATAATCTTTATGCTCAACATTCAGCTCTACACCCTGAAACTGCATGAGATATCAGACATAGGCCCGACTTTGATCCTGTGCTTCACTTGCATGCCTCGAAAGCTTTTTCTTTTTAATTCTTCGAGCCTTCCTTTCAAGTTTCATGATAAACCGGACAAAGTTAACTACCAAAGCAACAATGATCAAGCAAAGCCACGCAAGCAAGGAATAGGGAATCACTTTAATGAGGACAGATGACTGGAGGCTTTCAGAGAAGGTGGTCAATAAAACCAGGTAGGAGAATGCCATAGATGAAATTGTTATCCACATAGTAGCCACTAGGATATACATGAAGATCCTTTTCTTCATCGGCAACCCACTTACTAGCAAGAAAAAAGTACTTAAAGAAGAGAGAAAAGAAATTGTGTTGCTTATCCAGAACTTGGAGTATTGTCCAGGATGAGTCACAGCCATAACAGATGTTCCAGCAGTGAAAGGCACTGGATCATCCTTATCTGAATCATGATCCCAGACATCACCTGGAGGGCTAAGAGCAGCTTGGTAGGTCATGGCTGCAATTACACTTGCAGCTACAATCAAAGAATCACGTTTCTTTTCCACCCAGTTATCTTCCTCCAGTTGCTTCTTCTCCTTCATCATCTTTTTCATGCTGTTATTTTGGGAGACTGGCTCTGCCTCTTTTGCCCGAGTAGAAGAAGCATTTAATGGTTCGGAATCTTCTGTACCCATGTGTATCTCGCTTAATTCTGTGACTTGGTGATTGCTGGTATTTGTTAATTCTTGAACTTTTATGGCTCTGAAGGCTCCAGCCCTTAAAAGGCAATGTTGGATTTCGATGGCTTTTACATCTCTTGGCATAAGTTCTATAATATGCAAGGCTGTCATGCCATTATTATTCACTGCATTTACTTCTACTCTAGTTCTACTAATCAAATACTTCACAGTCTGCATGAAAAAAATTCAGATTGATGTAATTGCTTTAGCATAATTTAGCATACAGAGATTTAGCAGCTGTGACGTGAAAAATTACCTCAATCTGTCTCAACGAAGTAGCTAAATGCAAGATTGTGTTGCCGTCATCATCTTTAATATTTACACAGTCATCATCTTTATACAAGTCCAATAACAGCATCAGAGATTGAATACGGTTATTCTTCACGGAGAAATGCAAAACGGACTCACCTGCGCCCCTATCGACAGTGTGCTGAACCACTTCCGGTTTAGCCTGAACCAACACTTGTATAACATCAGCTCGGCCTTTCATGACTGCTGAATGGAGAGGAGTTCTACCATCTTCGTCACGAACAAGGCACACATCAGAATTCACAGAAACCAGCACTTTGACAAGTTCTGCATAGCCATTGGCAGAGGCCAAGTGAAGAGGTGAAGATCCTTGAGAGTTCAACTCTGTAGCAAGGTTTTCCTTGTAACTTAAGAGAGCTTTTGCAAAGTCCAAGTGACCAAGCATTGCCGCTATGTGCAGGGGAGTTTCATTGAAGCAAAAGGTCAGCACTCTGGCTAGAGTGAGTGGATCCTCTTTCATCAGCTGGTTCAAAGATTCGACACTTCCTGTTATCGATGCTTCGTAGAGGCGTTTCTCTGTAGCAGTGAACTCCTTCCCTTCCATGATGTTATTGTTTGCCTTGTGCCCGAGTTATGTTCACTTCTTTTCGACCATATAGTACTTGAGCAAAGATGTGGGAGGGAGTAGTTGCTAGTGAATTTACATTGGATTCGAGTGGAGAAGTGGGGAGTGCGTTCAAAAGGAGTATGATGTTGTTGGCAGCTTCCAGAATTGCACAACACACACCAACAGGACCACCATTATGCGTGAGCACTTAAAAAAGTAGATGTTCACATTGACACTGAAATTTATATTGTTGGTATTTATTTGGGTTTTGGTCCGGCGTACATCGTGGATTCCCTCAAAATCGGCTCTATGACAATCTAATCCAGTTCAAATTACTTGGTTCGTAAGTTTAAGTTTAATGGTCCTCCCTTTGTAGTTTAATAGTTCACGTGATGGATATTGTAAGATAAAGTCATGGATTCGATCCCTTTCTCTCTCTTAACCTTCCAATTGTTAAAAAAAAAATTAAATATTTATTACTTTAATATAATTATATAAATATTTCATTAAATTGAGCTAAATTTAAGTATTTTAAAATTTTATATTAATTAAGTGAAACAAAGTAGAGATCAGAGTATAAAAAATTTTAATCGAATAGAAATTTTTAATTGAATAGAGTTTAATTTTCAAAAAAAAAAAAAGAAAATTTTAATCAAATTTTAAGTGAAACTCGAATTTAACAAAATTTTGACTTAACTTGACTTGGTTTAAATATACCAATATAATAATAAAAATTTATATGAATAAAATTGTCTACAATATTGACTATGAAAAAAAGGCATAATATATACATAGCCCCATGTACTTATTTCTTACACTTGTTTAGAGCTCCTGCATCATTGTTGATAAATATGACTTTTACGAGAAAAATTTACCTGAAAAACGATGGTTACAATTCAAGAGCATTATTAATAAAAAAAACTCAAGAGCATTCAATTTAATTAGTATTATTACCATTTTCCAGTATTAAGTTATTGTAATTTACAACAATTTTTTTTAGTGGAGATATTAAAATCAATAACTAAAATCTAATCCATCCCACAACAGAATTACATTCTCTTTTCCTTCATAATTACAATCATAGTTATACACAACATCACCTTGCGAAGTCTGCGAGCTGGAGGAAAGGGAATTACCACCCCAAAATTAGCGTGTGGGAGATTGGGAAGGGAGAAGATGAGATTGGATGTAGAGAAAATAGGCTTAAAAGATGCCACTAAGGGTGCTACAAAATGAAATTGGATCGTTTGTCTCGAAAAATTGAGAAGCGTCTAATGATTAATTTAAAATGATTATTTTGGAGAATTGTAAAAGGGTTTTGTATGCTGAGGAGATGTTTGATAGTTCTTGTGGTGTTAGATATGGAAGGAGGTGATTTGCGGGTTGGATTAAATGGTTATTTGGAATTGTTGGAGGTGGGAGTAGGTTAAAAGAACTTGTAGTGTGAGTATGAGTGAAAAGGAAAGAAGTTCTGGGCTATAATTGATATTTTTACGCGAAAAATTATAGTTCAATATAAGATGCAAATGAAATCTGTTTGTCACCGTGAAGTGAGGGCTTAAAAACCCTACCTTTTAAAATTTTGTATTTAAATGAGTCAAAAATTTGTTTAAGAGTACAGGTGTTCTTTGGCATAAACATTAGGGGCAAAAATGTACCTTTGCCCTTGGAAGAAGTGGCTCAAACCTCCTCTTCTTGGTCATCTTCAATTGTAGCAGAAGCCATGGCTTCATTTTCCTTTATGCATCCGTACTTCCTGAGAACCCATAAATTCATCCGGACAATGTTTCCTATGAACACAACTCCCATTAAACCCAGCCATGCCAGCACAGATATCTGTGTAACATCATGCAGTGTGCTATGAACACTATCAGGAGACATGTGACGCAGAGATATGAAATAAGTTAGCACCAGTGCAGTAATGGCAATCCACATTGTAACCATTTGAATCCACATCCATCTCCGCCTTTTTATTGGTAAACCACTGACAAGAAGCAGTATTATGCTTAGTGATGATAGGAAAGCAACTGTGTTGAAAATCATGAACTGGCCATACTCCGCTTCATGGCTATATGCCATAATAGATGTTCCTGCAGCATGAGGTTTCTCTACTGGATTGCCATTGGCATCTACTTGAAGATCATCACCCCAGACTCCTCCCGGAGGGCTTATTGCTCCTTGAAAAGCAACAGTTGCAATTAGTGATGCCACCACCATCAATGCACTGCGCTTCCTGCCAAGCCAGTCAATGTTCTTGCCTTTCAATACCGGCTTCTTTGGATCTTTTTTCTGGTGTGGGGATGAGATTGAATTGGCTATAACTTTTGTTAGACCACCCCATTCTTGCTCAATAATCAAAGGCAGATCCTTTGCACTTACACCTCCAGCTTTTCTCAGGGATTCTTGGATCTCCATATCTCTTAAATTTCTAGGACTCTGTATCAGAATATCAAATGCAGTTAAGCCGATTGAATTCAATGCATTCACTTCAAGTCCAGTTACTGTAAGCAGAGACTTGATATTCTGCAGAACAAAAATACACATTTAAGCTAATCAAAACAAATATAGCGACTTTACAAGCTAATCAAATGGAGCCTTATTGAGTTTACACATAAAGTTCAACACTTTACAATATAGAGCAGACCTGGATTTGTTTCTTGGCCACAGCAATATGTAGAACATTACTGCCGCTATAATCCTTCCAATTAGCCAACTTTTCATCTTTTCTAATCTCTTCAATCAAAACATTCAATACCTCCAAGTTATTACTCTCCACACACAGATGCAACACAGTTTCACCTCGATCAGTCAACACCCATATTGAGTCAGGATCAACTCGGACCAACTCATTCACAACTTTAACTCGGCCCTTGATGGCTGCAACATGTAGAG
>CATIWK010057852.1:0-11957 GCA_949634005.1 Mallotus japonicus | reverse complement strand
AGATATGCTTTGGAATTGGGGTGGCTTGCCTACTGCTGTAAGCCTGTTCACTTTTTGTTATGCTGGTCATGCTGTTTTCCCAACATTGTGTAATTCCATGAAGGAAAGAAGCCAATTCTCTAAGGTATGATCTGGAAAATACTTGTCTGTACACCACTAAAATTACATCATCAATCAATTACACATGTTGTTCAAAAAAAAAGAAAATCAATTACACATGCGGATGGATACGTGGCATTGAACCATTGGATGAGCGAGCATGTGTCATTCGATCTACTAGTTGGGTGCAATACACACCATGCACCCATCTTAATAACTTTATGTTACTCTATATCATTGCAGGTTCTCCTTGTCGGCTTTGTTACAAGTACCTTCACCTATGGATTAATGGCATTTCTAGGCTACCTTATGTATGGAGAACATTTGACGTCTCAAGTGACAATGAACCTTCCCGTAAGAAAAATTAGTGCAAAAATAGCTATATATACTACTCTAGTGAGTCCCCTGACCAAGTATGCACTTCTCACTGCTCCAATTGTTAAAGCTATTGAGGACACATTTCGACTCAGCAAGAGCAGAATTTTCTGCATTCTTTTACGAACTGCGATTTTGATCAGCACATTAGTGGTGGCCTTAACCATTCCATTCTTTGGCTATATAATGGCTTTCACTGGTGCTTCGAGCGTCATTGTTTCGATGCTGTTACCATGTCTATGCTACTTAAAGATTAACAGAGCTGCTCGGACTTTCGGGTTTGAGCTGGTGGTAATAGTGGGGATATTGCTATGTGGGGCTTTTGTTGCTGTAGTGGGTACATACACTTCACTTAAACAAATAATAACCCATCTCTGAAACTAAATATGGTACTAAGCTGACTCTTAAACTTTCTATGATAATGTATTTGTTTGGCAATAACCAAGAACGTTGCAAAAACTTTGTGCGGGTTGAAGCTTTTGCTTAAAAATACTGCTCAGATTTGTATGAAGTGCAATAAAATTTATTCACCATCACTTCTGATTTCCATGATAGAGCAATATTTGTGCACAAGTCTCTGTACATCTAATTATATAAAAACTGCGGAGGTAGCAGAAACAACCTCAATCTGCACATCAGACTTGAAGAATACCTGAAAGAGCACTAAGCTATAACAAAAATATTAGCAAAATGACACAGGTTCTGCTACTTTCATTAGCATAATACAAACACCATGCAAAACAAATTTCCAGTAAAGATGTATGAACTTGACATAGATTGAAGAAAATTTGCTGGAGCAAATCACAGACAATATTGACACTACTCCAACCAGACTCTGCAGAATCAGGTTCACCTAGGCCAACTCAAGATATATCTGAGATCCTCTGGAAGTTACTATGTCTGAAAGACTTTGTTGTGCTTGAGAAGATCAACATCACCGACAGGCAATTACATGGCCACGATTCGTGAGGTAAGCCGTACGTCTTGACAGCATATGGTTCTCATAACAGCAAAAAGTTTCCACACCAGAAACAGAAGGTAGAGGAGAAAGCGTATGGATATCAAAGTTGTGTAGTAGATATATACTGCCATAATTACATTAAAAATCCAACAAGTATGAGACACCTGACTCTTTGTCCTGTCACATTTGTATAACAAAGAAATTCCTACTAATGTGTTGCCATTCTAAACTTATCATTTAAACTCTGAAAAATCTACTAATGGGAGTTAAAAATGTTGCCATTTTTTGCTTCGTTTTCCATTGCTTGAGTTTGCAACATACGACAGTGACTTTGACTTGAAGCTTTTTTAGTTGTGTTACTACGAAGTCCTGTTCAGCAGGAGCTAAGTCAAGTTAGAATTCAGATACATTCAAGAACATCATAGTATGTCCATATCAGAGTTGCAAAATCACTTGAATTCAAATTCCTATCCAGGGCAAATTATACAGTTCGCAAACCACAGATACTATACACAAGATCCAATGAAAACCATTACTCAAGTCCTGAATATTTCAGATATTTTAGGCAAAAGAACCATAGAAACTAATTAAACATTGATTCAGTGACAATACAGACAAAATTTAGTAGATTTAGAAGACCTTATGCTCCTGTATTTTTTTTTTTCCCCTGAACAATCAAATGTACAGCTTATTCCACCTAGCCAAAAGCCAAGCAATTCAATTTGCTCCAGCAGCAACAAGACCTACTCTTACAAGCAAACAATCACACTCGCTTTGCCCAATCAAACAACCACATAATGGATGCATATTATACTATGGAATCTTGGAACAAGCTTTTGGAATATTTTCCTGTTCCAAGACCCAAAGTTCAACTCTCATTCCTGATATTCATAAGTCAACTCCTTTAATTGATAAGACCAGCATTTGGTGTTCTTCCAAGATATAATCCACGTTTTCCAATAATTGAGAAACAGCAAAACAAGGATTCAGAGAAAGCTTGACATTTACATGTCCAAGTAAAAACTATAAATGTACAGATGCATTGATAGAAAATGGATATTTCACCTCCATCCAATATGCCAGCATTTCCCAAACGAGCTTCACATCCTAATTGACTTAATTGCATCCTTCCTTTCTCTGAAATCATCTCAACCTGAACTTCAAGGCCTGCTGTCACAATATTGACATTATCAGTCCCACATACAGGCCAAACACCTAAAGCAAACATCAGTTGAATCAAATTAACACATACCAGGTGCAGATTCTTTCATTTGTCCATTTACATTATATTCATGCAAACTGTCAGCTTCTGGTTGATGACAATCTGCAACAGAAATCCAGAAAATGCAAGTTATAGAAAATTGAGAGCAAATCTCAAATAAAATAAGAGTGTGTTTGGATGCAAGCATTTGATTTGAAATCTTAGATTTCAAATATAAGGATTTCAAATAGCATGTAGTTACATGTCATTTCAAATCCTCATTAAATGAGCTATTAAATTCCTTATGGATTTGTTTCAAATCCTCATGGATACAAATCCATGTAGTTCCCAAACAAGAGATTTAATTGAAATCCAAATCCATGCCCAAATCCCTTGCATCCAAACATAGCATAAAGGAAATTGCATCTCAGTATTTTGGCAGGGTTTCTAAACAGATCAATGTGGCTGCACACAGAACTTCCCACATTAGCGTTCCATTCATTGGATCATAGTCCGTTTGGCAAGAGAAGATGTTATCATATCTAATTTCAGGGAAATATATTCAGGTAAAGCATTATTCATAGCAACACAGATTATAAGTTTGTTACCCCACCATCTACTAATCTGGTAAAAGAGAAAACTGCCGAAATACTATATAAAAACTTTTAAAGTTTGCTTCAATGACATGAGATTCCTACATTCAAAAAACCATCAATTCATATTGCAGTACCTGTTGCAGAATCATCAGGTTAGCTTGCACTCAAGGAAACACTACATGTGGAATGCCTTTAACTCTTAACCCAATGTAAACTGAACCCTTAAAATCTAAAGCAGTTTTGATAATGTTACGTGTGAATTTATAAGATATTAATGCCATAAAAACAATCAGTACTACTAACCTATTCCAGAGCCATCTTCTTCTCCAAATATATCTGCCATAATCCTCTGCCTCTGATCATCTGGAACAAATGAAGCAGATTGACAAGATACTAATAAGTTCAGAGGAACAAACTAATTTACACATTGTGGCACAGCAGTAATGTTCAGAAAAGATTGTGTGCAAGATTAGAGAGGTCTAAAAGTGGAAGAGAGGCAATTCTTTCAAACTGCCTCCTACTGAGGGACTATGTCCAAATGGCATGTTTAAGAAAGTTTCTCCAGTAATTCCCAAAAGTCAATTTCCAAGAAAGTCCACCTTTAGAGGTCTGAAAATTTGAATGCCAATGCACATGATCTTCAATTACTTCCAGCACTAATGAGTTACTTCTTGAACGGGCCTGACGCCTAAATTCACTCAACCGAACAATTCTTCTTTGTGAATCCCCGCATGAAGGTTTTTGTGTGCTCTCTTGAAGTGGTGAACGGTTTTTGGACCGAGCTTGTTGTCGAATTTGAGTCAAACGAATTCTTCTTCCTTGAAAATGCTCAACTGTGGACTCCCCAAGGCTCTGTTGCACCAATATACTGCACTGTGATCGAGCTTGACGTCTAATTTGACTCAAGCGTGGAGTTCTTTCTCCATGGAAAACATCCTCATCACTTCTTACGCTTTCAATTGCAGATGTGACTTCAATTTGTTTCCCAGGAGATTCGTGATCTGCAAAGGATGGTCAGGAGATTTGTGATGAAAATGTCAAATCCCGATTAGTGACACATAAATATTATTATAACATCAGTCAAATGCATACCAAATTAGAATTGAGACTTCAAAAACTCTAAGCACTAACCTTCATACTTCTGATCATCCCCATTTGTACAACTTAAGCTATCAGATTCCGACATAAGTTCAGAAGAATGTGCAAGAATCAGAAGATGATCATAGCCTTCCATAGATTTGTTTTCCTCATTGACCTTCTCTTTGTCTGACTGCCTTTCTTCAGTTCCACGAGATTCTTCAACATATTGGCTGTCCTTACAAACTTCTTGTTGATGTGAAGCAGCACGCCGCAGTGCCTTCCACAACTTCTGCTGCAAATTGTCGGATGCTTGAATCAACTCTGTCCCCACCGTATCCGTTTGGCTCAATTTCCCACATTTTTCATCAAAAATTAAGACTTTCTTCTGTTCTGAAAAGTTCAGAATTTTTTCTCTCTGTCTGATGGTCATCTTCAACAGTTAATGCATCCAGGGAACAAAAAAATACGAAATGCTTCTAATCACTGACTGCTATCTGCTTTCAGCGCCATTTAGTAACTGAGAAACAAAGAAACAAATGCACATGTCAAAACGCACAAAATCTAGCTTTCCATTTTCTATAAATCCCTTAACCCAGATTAAGTGTAAAAACAAATAAACAATCAAATAATTGTGTAGATTTCAGAGATGAAGAACAAATGAAATGCCCTTTTTAAACACAAACAACATTGAAACATACACAATCACATGTGGATTCCAAGCATAAAGAGCGCATAAATAATCCAAGAAACATTTCTCACGTTGTGTTTTTCAGTACAGACACAAGAATGGATTAGAACCCAAAATAAAGAACAGCAAAAGGGATCTGGGTTTATTCCTAGAAGCACCACACTTTAAAAGCAAGTTGCCATTTTTGTTATGTAGTAAAGATTTAAACAAAGCAAATATAGCATTAGTAGAACATAAACTAAAAAAAAAAAAAAAGGTAATAAAACAAAGCTGCCATGTGAATGAAAGAAAAGGACATAACAGATAAAGCAGTAAGCAAATAATACTGAAAGAATGCAAGAAAACTACAATAAAATACTGAATGCTAACAAGAAAAATAATAATAATAACAAAAAAAAAAAAGAGTGATTTTGATGGTGGGTTTACCAGAAAGAAGAAAATAAAAAGAGAGAGAGAAAGTACAACTATTTATAAGAAAAGTAAGCAACATCAAGTGGGTAATTATGAAATAATACAAAGATTAAAAGTACAAAACAAAAAGAAAACTGAGAGCATAAAATCTCATTTCCCAGGAATCAAAATCAGAGTGGGTCATTAGTTTCACTTGCCTTTTGGAGTTCAAAATCTGCAAGAATTGGTGTAGTTGTACCAATTAAGACCCAGTGTTGTGTCAAAAAAAAAAAAAATTAAGACCCAGTGGAAATTTGTCATACTAAGAGGTCTTTTCATTTGTCCCCATTTGTTGGATGCCAGTGCCACATGCCACCAGGCACCAGCACACCACGTTTTGCCATATTCCTTTTTTTAGGGAATTTTTAAAGTGTATTAGCCAAACTATTGGATAGATGGATTAAGAGTAAAGATATATCTGCATTTTTAAAAAATTAAAATTTCTTCATTTGATATTATGATGTGAAATTAAATATTTGTTATGGCATTTTCAGTGAAATTTATTTCTGCCCTTATGAAATTAACTTCTAGAGTTGTAGTACTATTGACTAATTAGAGGTGATTTAGGGGTGATTAGTTTAGTTGATTGAAGTTGACAGTTTTTTTTTTAATTTCGTAAAATTTAGGTGTTTGGTTAACTTTTAAAATCAGCAGTTAATAGCAATTTTTATTCAAAATATCTATGAATTTAATAGGTTTTTATTGGAGTTTTTTTCTATCAACAGGTAGTTAATTTATATTTATTTTTTATTTAGATTATTTTATCATTATTAAAAATAACTAATAACAAATAATCTATATCTACATATATATTAAATGCTAAGCTTCAAATTCATTAAGCCAAAAATTTAATAAGTGTCATCTTTTGTAATTCAGCATTCACTCGTAAAGTCTTATGTGTTAATGCTTAAAATTCATAATATATTTTTATAAAAATATTAAAAAATCTATTTTTATTAAAATACATATGTTTTATTTGATATAAAACACTCCAATTCTATCATATTTAAAATATTACTTATCCTTTCTTTTCAAAAAAAAAAAATATTACTTATCCTTTTCATAAAAGATTATGTATTTTATTTTTACTTAAACATCCTCTTTTATTCAAATAAAAACATTTTTCTTTTTCTAACATAAAAAGTAAAAAATATGTAACTTCTCACTCATTTTTATATTTATTTTATTTTATTTATTCAGTAATTAAAAATAATAAGTGCTCACACTTATATTTGATTAATATGTACTTTTTATTTTCTTAAAATTATTTAATTATTTATTTTAAATTATTTATATTATTTCAGTCCATGCAAAGTTCGGATTCACGACTAGTTTCATTTAAATTAAATGTATGTAACTAAATTTTTATAGTTCATAATAAAATTAGTATTTTTTAAATTATAATTAATAATTAAACAATTATAATAGTTATAACTATAATTATTGTTTTTTAAAAATTATACAATAATATTTGCATTTTAAAATTTAATTTAAATAATTTCTATTAATAATTTTAATAATATACAAATCAATCAAAATAAATTATTATTTATTAATATATACTGTTTTAAAATAATTTTTTTGATCTTACAATAATGAGGGAGGGAGAACACAACTTGGAGGACACGGGATTTTGAATTTGAGATCCCATGCAAAATGGCCAAGCTTCACATGCTATTTTTAAATAATTTACATAACTAAAAATATAATAAGAAATATATGAAATTATATTTAAAAATAAATTATATATTTGATGGTAATTTAACATACTAACGAAAACAACTAATAAAATTTTATTAAACAGTTCATATTTATAAGCCATCAACTATTAACTATCTACAACCGCTATTAACTGTTATAAACAATGGAATCAAATAGACCCTTAATTGATAATTTTAGATAATTATAATTGACATTAACATATTTTATTGCTTAATTTTGTACTAAAAATATAAATTTTAAAATTAATTGTTAGATAAAGTGTTGATGAGATTAAAAATTCTTTAACTCTAAAATAAAATTATTAATATTGAAAATTTTTATATTATAAATTAATATTTGTTGATTGAAGTGGCAAAAAAATTTAAAATAAATTGGAGTCATATATAAAAAAATAAATGCCAAAAAAATTTTATCAGTTTTATGATTCTGTCTCACTGAAACTCTATAATAATGAGAAACCCTTATGGCTACTCCAAAATATCAAATACAAAATAATTTTATGTCTTAAAATAACAGGACCATAGATATCAAATGAAAAAATAAAATAAAATCTTCAAAGCAAGAGGTTCGTCTCAAGGCAGTGAGTAAACGGAGTAATTTACAAAATTTCAATTATCTGTGCTGTGATGGCTGCACCCTCGTGTTTACTAGTAAGTCTATTTTTTTTTTTTTTTTGAACAAGGTACTAGTAAGTCTATTTACTCCTTCAAAGTACACCTCAAATCCATCTCTTCTACCAAAATGCACTTCGCTTAAAGAAATAAAGCAAATCCAAGCCTTTACCATCAAAACCCACCTCCAAAATGACCTCCGCATTCTAACCAAGCTTCTCAATCCCTGTACGGTGTATCCCACTACTTCCTCCGTTGACCATGCCCGCCACCTGTTCGATCAAATTCCCCAACCAGACATCATCCTGTTTAACAGCGTGGCTCGTGGCTAGTCACGATCAAACACCCCACTGAAAGCATTTTCTCTTTTCATTAGAGCTTTGAATGACGGTCTTTTGCTGATAATTACACTTTCCCTTCTTTACTTAAAGCTTGTGCTATTGCTAAAGCTTTTCAAGAAGGTAAGCAGTTGCATGGCCTTGCTATCAAACTTACGCTACATAACGATGTTTATGTATTTCCTGCGCTCGTAAATATGTACACCGAGTGTAATGATGTGGATGGTGCTCGACGCGTGTTTGATAAGATACTAGAACCATGTGTTGTTTCATATAATGCTATTATATTGAGTTATGCTCGAAGTAATAGGCCTAATGAAGCACTGGCATTGTTTCGCGAATTGCAGGCTAAGAAACTTAAGCCTACTGATGTTACCATGCTTAGTGTTTTATCAGCTTGTGCTTTATTGGGAGCATTAGACTTGGGGAAGTGGATACATGAATATGTGAGGAAGAATGGTTTTGATAAATATGTCAAGGTGAACACTGCACTTATAGATATGTATGCCAAATGTGGGAGCTTGGATGATGCAATTTCTGTCTTTGAGAGCATGAGTGTAAGAGATACACCAACTTGGTCAGCGATGATTATAGCCTATGCCACCCATGGTCAGGGTCATAAGGCTATATCAATGTTTACAGAAATGGGAAAGGCTAGAGTACGACCAGATGAGATTACAGTTTTAGGCCTGTAGTCATACTGGGTTGGTAAATGAAAGTTTTGAATACTTCTATGATATGAGTGACAGGTATGGGATTATACCTGGGATCAAGCATTATGGATGTATGGTGGATTTGCTAAGTCGAGCTGGGCGCTTGGATGAAGCTTATAAGTTCATAGATGAATTGCCAATCAGGGCTACACCAATTTTATGACGAACCTGTTTTCTGCTTATAGTAGCCATGGTGATTTAGAATTAGCAAAGCAGGTGATGGAGCGAATATTTGAATTTGATGAGACTCATGGTGGAGATTATGTGATTTTATCTAACATGTATGCAAGAGCTGAGAAACGGGAAGATGTGGATTTATTCAGGGAATTAATGATTGATAGATGGGTCGTTAAGATTCCTGGGTGTAGCTCCATAGAGGTGACAAATGTAGCGCATGAATTCTTCTCCGGGGATGGGAGTGAATTACAATTCTACAAATTTGCATCAGGCACCTGATAAGTTGGTGGAGGAATTGAAATTGATTGGTTATGTACCTGATGTTTCTCTAGTCTTTCATGCTGAAATGAGCAATGAAGAAAAAAACTCAATCTTAGATATCATAGTGAGAAATTAGCCATTGCTTTTGGCCTACTTAACACTCCACGAGGGACAGCAATTCGTGTGGTGAAGAATCTTCGTGTTTGCATGGATTGCCATTCTGCTGCTAAGCTTATATCATTCGTGTTTGACAGGCAAATAATTCTAAGAGATGGTGCAACGGTTTCATCATTTCAAAGACGGAAAATGCTCTTGTGGGGATTACTGGTAGTGTAATTGTGAGCTAAAACCCCTCCTTATGACTGGGTTCATTAACGTTCGTCTTTTGACTGCAATTCTCTAGTACAACCTGTTAAAGGATGCAGAACTAATAATACATTACATAGTTCTCGGAAGCATCAAGAGCCAGGAAAAGCAAGAGACGTCAGTTGCAATTGGTGGTTCTATAAATTTTTCATTTGGATTATTTTTTGTACATATAACCATGGATGATCATTGTTTCTAACTCATAGTATACTCATCATAGAAGAGCATTCTTATCTGTAAAAGATGCATGTGGTCTACTAAATGTAATCAAGGTGGGTTGAAGTAATTTGAGTGGGTTAAAATCATGTCGGCATCAATGTGCAGAGATGATGGCCCATTCTAAATCGTTTACCTTTTGTGGTTGTTTTCACCGAGGCCATATTAATATCCGAAGTTGTGGTTCGAATGCCCAAGAGTCGAATGCTATTGCTTGTATATGCTGCTATTGTCGAATAACTTTGTCTTATTGCTCTGTATGTAGTGGTGTATACCGTGACAAAAAAAAAAAAAAAATTGGTTCCGGCTGTTCAATTTAGAATTTTTTTAAAAAAATTTCTTTTGTCAGGCATGTATATTGATGCAATTATTGTGTGGAAGTGAGTCGGAGAGTTCCCACTTGTTCATATGAACATGCTATTTTTCACCCATGAATTAGCCATATCCATTACTTTTTCGCAGATCACACAAACTCATACTGAATCCTACATTAACTGTGAATGTGCTTCTCATAGGAGCTTGAAGGCTTTTAATAATCAAAGAAAACAAGAACCGATTTTTTTAAAAGAAAAAAACATAAAAAGGGTAGAGATTATTAATTCCCAACACCACAACAAAGGAAAGAAGGGGTGGAGATTTGAATTCTACTATCCTCAACAAGATGTCTACACCTTTTGCCAGTTAGGCTACCCGTGGGGGACTGCAAAAGCCATAATTGAACTTGAGATTAAGCCTAAATTTGTTGGCACAACACCAGCCTCGGAGCCGAGCGGCATGAGGATCATTCACACCATATCATATCATTTTAGTACAAATGTCCGCAGCCTGCACATTTGCGATTAATAATGTCTCACTGACCGTGGCATGAGGATCATTCACACCATATCACATCATTTTTCTTTATAATTAAACCTACCACACTTGAAAAATAGCAATTTAAGAGTATCTTATTTTGGACTTATTTGATGGAATATTGCTCCAATAAATTAACATCTCAACGAAGAAAAATGGGCTGCTTCCATTTTTTTCCCCCCAAAAATGCCATAAGCTACCAAAAAAAAAAAAAAATCACCAAAGAATCATATCCACAAAATATACGATATTCCATAATTTGAGCTCTCACTTATGGTGTGTACTGCCTGACTTTTCTATGTAATGTGAAAGCAAACGGCAGAGCAAGTGTCTCCCCTTCCTTCTTGTTAATGAGAGCTGATTCTGCGGTGCCAACGGCCAATACAAAATCGAAATAGACACGTCTCTCCATTGGTTAGCTGCTTAGCTTTAGCCATGCCATGCCATGCCAAGATCAACCAAATCACTTTGACTTGCACGTTGCTCTATATATCTCCCACCCATATAAATTAATATGAAATTATGACCTTACCATAGTTTTGGAGGCTCTATACTTCCATGATTTTTATCGGTTTAAAAATTCTTTTAGAGCAAATATGAAATTTTATGACACCATTTTTCTAATATGAAATAAATTTTTATTAATATCTTGTGGTTAACTTTATTCCAAAAATTTAACCTTATAAAAATTCGAATATCAAATCTACTTTTATTGTTGTTCAAAAAAAAAAATCTCTTACCATGTATATAAAACTTCTCATACAAAAATTCAATAAAATTTACACAACTGAGCCAACTTTTTAGATATATTATTGTTCAAAATTTAGTATAATATATTAATTAAGATTTAAAATAATGTGCATGGACTATTTAATTAGTTAAGTGAAAAACTTCTCATTATATATATATATATATATATATAGTGAACTGTGATGTGAACAGTTTCATCTCTGTCTATGAAATATATTATTTTGCTCTTCCTATTTTCATGGTGCACTAAAAATTTTAGAGAATAAAAAAATAATTTTCACATACTATGATAAAACTGTTAACGTCGCAACCTACAACATGTATCAAACGTCTATATAAATATCATTTTTTTTTTTTTAATTTCAGACACATATAAAGAAAGACATACCCAAAATTATTTAAAACAGTACCAAGAAAATGATTTTAAACAAGGAATCAAGATTAGGGTCAACTTGGATCATTATAACTAAGTTCAAATGGAAAATGAGCAAGGGAGAGCCG
>CATIWK010057842.1:0-11317 GCA_949634005.1 Mallotus japonicus | reverse complement strand
AAAGCATTTCAAATCATCAAACCATCTCTGAGGGCCTAAGTTAGGAGCTTCTAAAGTGTCTACAACAAGTAAAAAGCTCTTTGCTTTAGATTTCAAGATTTCCATTTCATTTTAAGCTTATTTACTTGTCTTTTGTTGTTTTAATTGTGATCTTTGCTTGTTTGATGCTAATATGAAGGCATGAATATGTGAAGTAGTGTATTTTGTTATAGATTTGTATTTATTTGCATCAGAAGTTGATTACTTTCTTTGATCTTGAATTCCTAACATTTTTGGTAGTTTATTACTGTGCCTCTGTCCAGGAGGCGTGGGCCTCATTGAAAAGGCGCATGCCTCTGTGTTTTCTCCTGTGCCTCCTGGTCAAGAGGCGCACGCCTCATCGCAAAGGCACGCGCCTCCTCACCAGGGTTGCATGTCTCAGGCTGCATACTTTTAGTATATTTTGCTTATTTCCCACTATATGTATAGTATAGTTGTGAGTTTATGTGATGTTTGATATGTTTTAGCATGATTTTGTGTGTCATTTTGTGTTATGATGTGATTCCAAAACATGCTTAAATGAATGTTTAGCATGAATAAATATATATATATATTTGTCTTTTACATGCATGTTTGAATATTTGTAGTTTATTAAATATACTTGTGTAAATAATCATGTTTCATGTAATATATATGCTATACATGAAAGCTAACCTAAACTTCTCTATTTTGAGAGAAGTTAGTCTTTTGTTTTGTAGGTATTCATAAGAGTGATTTTTAATCACTATAACTTGTATATTCTATTAATTAGTTTTTGAGAGGTTTTAATCGTTTTATTAATTGTGCAAATTTGTAATCCCTGATCCCTTTCCCCTTTATTTGGAATGAATGATTGTAAATTAATTTTATTTGTCTTTATTTGCCAAGGGCAAAGCATTAACAAGACTAATGTGCAAACCTGGTAAAAATAAAAGTGAAATGACTACAATTTAACAATAATAAGGAAATAATTAAATAATCCGAGGTAATAAATTATAAAATACAAACGGAGGCCGACCGCAAGGTAGGGTGAGCATTTAAACGCTCATACCCAATTTCCGAACCCGTTCTCTGAAAACGGCTTCTGGGTATCTTCCGCAGAATCCAATTGCTGTAAGTGTGTCCCGGTTTTCATCCAGGTGGCGACTCCATCTCCGATAATGGGCCCCAAAGCCCATTTTTGTATTTCCTAGCGGAACCTGAGCCCGCACAGTGCCGTGGTAGCCAAACACTTGGGCGCGCCAGCCCTCGCCGCCTACATCTAGATCACATGTTTTTTTTAGTATGATTACTTATATTTAGAATTTATTAAATTCTCATTTATTTGATTCAGTTTGGATAGGAAATCTTCTGATAACTCTTTAAATGTAATTACATGCGCTATTATTTAAAGGAAAAATTGCACAATTAGTATATGAACTTTTTAATTTTTACTATTTTTGTGGTCAGATTATTATTTTTTGCAATCAAGTGTTTGATCTTTATTTTTGTATCAAATCAGTGCTTCTGACCGGTGAGTGACGGCCTGAGTGTCCAGTCAACATGTGTGAGACTCACCCACTCTTTATTTTTATATTCAATCAGTGCTTCTGACCGGTGAGTGATGGCCTGAGTGTCCAGTTAGCATGTGTGGAACCCACCTTTAGCTATGTAGCTAGCCACATCAGCATGCCCTTATGAGATATCATATTAAATTATTAAAATGCCCTAGCTTTTTTTTTTTTTGAAAGAATTGTTGAAAACACAACGCGCACACACACGGCACAGGGACACCACACGCCAGTTAACAAAACCATGGCGATTTTGTGCCTAGCTTTTATTGATTTGTTTTTTAACATAAAAAAAAAAAAAAATCAAGGAAGAAGAAGAGCATTGAATAAGCAATTTTTTGAATCCAGCAAACAAAAGCTTGAATCCAACAAACAAAATCTCAATTTTTTTTTGGAAGTATATTTTTCATAAACAGAAAACCCAAGCCAAGAAACAAGCTGATCAAAATATCAGCAAAACACCACTAACATACCAACAAAAACAAAATAGAGAGAACAGCTATCTAGACACAAGTTATAAAAGTAACCATTTACAATCAAGAAAGTTAATGAAACACAACGACAAGCTTGCAAAAAAACAAAAGTTGATTCTCATATATATGGAACTGATTGAATATCTTTTTGGAGCAGATTGTTGAATCCCCTCAGCCAGAAACTGTTGAGGCTCCCATTTAAAAACGCCATTTCTATAATTGAATCCTCGAGAGCATAATTGGTCACAAATCGGACAGCTTCCCTTATTGTTAGAGCTTCAGCAACAAAAGCTGAGAAAAATCTTGAGTCTAATAATCTGTATTTTTCAAGATGAATATCAATAAGATGCAAAATCTCTGGATCCAAAAAATTAGATATAGTAGAAAGTCCAACATCACTTACCTGTAGCCCTTCAAGATGAATCTCAACCATTCCCAAATAACCCAATCCGAAATAACTTGAAGAAGCTTATCCTAATCACCATACCCATAACTTGAAGAAGCTTATATGTCTTAAGAAAAGCCGCCACTAAACCTGGTCCAAGAGGCTCAGCTGCGTCTTCATCAATGATTCCACGAATTTGTTTAACTGATAATTCTTCAAGAGATGCACAGTTATTGAGAACAACATTCATACCTTTTTCTCCATCAGTGGTGTGGGTTATGTCCAAGGAAGAGAAGAATAAACCATCTTGAGCAAAAATTAGCAAGCACCCATTTAAACAAAACAGAAAAAAGAAAAGAATCCATAAGAAAATACATAGCTAAAGAGTTACAGATAAGAAAAAAAATTATTAAAAAAAGCTAGTATAGAAGAACAACGATAAACCTTTTTGTTTGAAATTTGATTTAAAAAAAAATAGAGAAAGATAGAGTTTTAGGTTATGAAGATAAACTCTTTCTTTGGGAAGAATACAAAGTAGATTTGTAATCAGGCTAGTTGACTAGTACTCAATGGAAATATTGTTGTTCATCTTCCCTGGATTGTGTTTCCCTTTTTTTTTTTTTTTCCAAAAACAAATCAATAAAAGCTATAAGGGTATTTTAATAATTTAATATGATATCTCATAAGTGCATGCTGATGTGGCCAGCTACATAGCTAAAGGTGGGTCCCACACATGCTGACTCAAGCCACCACTCACAGGTCAGAAGCACTGATTTGATACAAAAATAAAGAGTTCAAACACTTGATTGCAAAAAAAATAATCTGAACACCAAAATAGTAAAAATTAAAAAGTTCACACACTAATTGTGCAATTTTTCCTTAGTTAAATTTAAAATATCGCTTAAAAAAGTATAATTTTGGACCAGCTAATCTAGACCTTTAATGTTATGACGTAAGTGATTACGCGTGAGCTACATTTTGTTGTAAAATACCATGTGTCCAAATTAAAGAATACAAGTAGTTTTAGCTTATAAAAGCAACATCATCTTGTGTTTCTGTTTTAAGGCAATATGGGTGGCGAAGCTCACCAACTACACATATTTTTCTTCCCTTTCATGGCTCATGGATTTACAAAAAGTAACAATTTAACTTCCTCTGAAGACAATAAAACATCAAATTCTATTGCATTACAAATGCCATAATACAACAATCAAGAGAACACAATAAAACCTCAAAAATGGATTATAACTCATTAATTGAAACAAACGGAAACATCTAGGGCCTGTTTGGTTAAGCTATTACTGATAGCTAATTGATATTAAGTGTTTGGTAAAATTATAACAACGGTTGCTGATAGTGTATTTAATTACATATATATATATATATATGTAAGTAGATATATATATAACGCTTATAATAAAAAACATTGTAGATGATTTTATTTATATAATTTTAGAAAAAGAATATATCTACTTTTATTTAAACAATCTAATTTTCAACAAAATACTAATATTACTGCTATAATTAATATTAGAAATAATCAGTTGTAAAATTATTTATTAATATAATTTTTAATATTTTTATTTGTGTGGTTAATATTTTTAATAATTATCAAAATAATAATTTATTAAATAATGATAATTAGTTAAAGTTAAAAAGGTAAGGGTAAGATAGTAAATATAATTTAAAAAACAAGAGCTGTTGGTGAAAAGCTCCAAATTGGAGCTTTTATGAACTGGTGTTGTTTGGGTATCTAACAGCTACCAGCTCCTTTTCAAAATTATTAACCAAATACGTTTTTTTAACTGTTGGGGAGTGAACAACTAACAATTGCAACCCAACGGCTAAAAAAAACACCCCCCTAAGCAGTACATTAATTCCGTCATTATTTATATAACACCAGGAAATTAATTTCAAAAACTCACCAAAGGTGTGAAGAGCGGTGACGGAGCTGATGAAGCAGAGGCTCATAACGAGAATTACAGTAGGAGAGGCTTGTGTCCTGAATCATCATCGGTGTAGAATCTGATTCCGCTGGAGGAGGAGGTGGACGCTGCGGCAATGGATGACCCAACTGGGTGTCTAATAGGCGGAGCTGCCTGGAGCTATGACATCCAGACAGGAAGTGGAGGTGGAGGTTGTTTGTGTCTGAAAAGAGAAAAAAAAAAAAAAAAGAAAAAAGAATCAACTATTGAACACAACTTAGAAGTTTAAAAAGAAATCAGGTTTTAAAGCTTCATGTATGAAAAACTTACAGGTGTTGAAAAAAACAACTTCGTAAATTTTCTAATGCTTACAGGTGTTGAACTTGCATATTTTCTTTTTCTTTTCTTCTTATAATCATCTTTTTGTAGCAGATGAATCCCACATTTCTTCACCTTGATAAACTTTGTAATTTTTTTTCCGAGCTTTGTTGAGTATGGACGGAATTGAAATGAATATTTAGTGTCTGAATATTTTTTGAAGTGTGTTGTATCAGGCTTAATATCGTAAAAAATTAGCACATGATCCGAATCAGAATTAGTAAGCGTTGGACACGACCAAACCCAAAGGTCATCACTTTCTTCACTTTCTTCACCTTCTTCACCTTCTTCACTTTCTTCACCTTCTTCACCTTCTTCACCTTCTACACATTCTACACCTTCTACACCTTCTTCACCATCTTCATCTTCACTTTCTTCACGTTCTTCACTTTCTTCGCCTTCTTCACTTGCTTCGCCTTCTTCAACTTCTTCACTTTCTTCACCACTATCTTCACGTTCTTCACCTTCTTCACCACTATTATCAGCCTTTACAAGAGACATCTTAAATTCAATACCAAGATAATTAAGAAAATCTAACTCTTTGGAAAGCACCTTAATTTCATAGACAATGCAGAAAACCACTCCCATTAACTGATCCCAATTTGAAGGAAACTGTATGCTTATGTAAGATCCCATACTTCGATGGCTGAACCATCCTGGAACTTCACTTCCAGGATATAATAGTTCAACAAAACCCCCAACCTGCAACACAAAATCAAACATTTAGCGAGAAATTAAACATATAATCGAAAATTTTGGTTGGTTTAATGGCCTTACTTCCTGAGATATGAACAGACGCTCTGCCTCAATTGGCTTCTGTTCCAATCTCCAGCAATTTACAAAATTTGCAAGTAAAAGATCGCAACAATTTGTGAAGTTGCTTGACATGCTTCGCAGTGATATGCAATCCATTGCAACTAATAGTTCTAAAGACGGTGGTAACTCCGGCAAGGAACTAAGACTCTTGCATCTGCTCACATCCAAAAACCAGAGTTGCAGAAGCCTGTGGATACAGCTCGGAAGGCTTTCAAGATTTCTGCAACCGTGGAGGTGCAAATATTTAAGGCAACTCAGATGCTCAATGGATGAGGGTAACTCTTGAATGCCCGTTCCACTAAAACTAAGGGATGTCAAGGATATTAGATTGTAGATGCTGTCCGGAAGATTCTTCAGTTTTTTACTACCCCCAACATAGAATGACTTTAGTTTGTGAAGACATTGAATGGATGAATGAACCTCAATTAATCTTCTACAGCCACCCAGTATGATGGTCTCAATTTTTTTAGCCTTTGACAGATCAGGAATTCTAGTCAAATATTTGGAGTTTGAGAGATCAATCTCTATTAAATTGACAAGATTCTGTCATGAAAAAAATAAAAAATCAACTTCATGCATGTTTCATGTAAAGATAGTAGAAAGTTAAATATGGAAGCAACTACTATTAGAGCTATATATTAGCATATATAAATAATTAAATACCTGTACTCCATCCCAAAGCTTTTCAACCTTGCTATCCTGCAGCTGAAGCACAACCAGACGTTCCGGAAAAAACTTCGGTGGTATTGACTTTAAAGGAAATTTAGTCCAGTGGAGATAGCTCAATTTCCTGGGAAGAGATTGAAGCCCTTGACACGAAAGGTGCAATTTTTTTTCACCACATTCACCGGAGTTCTTGTAATAGAAGTTGAGAAATCTAAGATTATGCATATTTTCCAACACGACAGGTTCTAAGTGAATCTCACTTAGAACCATAGACATGTCCAGTGATATTCCTTCAATTGCTCCATTTGCCTAACAATTGATAGTACAATATTATGTATTCAATATTATTATATCAGCTTAAAACATAATGAATTACGAAAAGCTCACCTCGTTTTCCATCAATGCATCGTTGAGATGCTCAGGATTGATCAACCACCTGGTACGATTTTTAGGTTCATCAGTCGCAATTTTTTTGCCCATTTCTTGCAATAGATCGTGCATCTCCAACTTATTGTCATAGGTAACCATAATGAGAGATTTATCGATAAGGGTCGTGATAGGAAAATGCACATTAGTACCATAAGCGACATCCAGAGTTTTGGTCACATATTCACGACTTTGTCCTCTAAAAAGACATGCAATTGCAAGGAATATTCTTTTCTCTTCAGAACCTAGTCCATCATAGCTTGTTTTTAAAACGTCATGAATTTCAGGATTGGAGATGTTGCCTAATCTTTCCAGCACGCTTTTCCAATCTTCCTCACTTCTATCAAACAATGCAGAACCCAAAACTGTGAGAGCCAACGGATTGCCTTTCGCGTAATTTACCAGACGTTTTGCTTGCCATTTACGGTCACTCGGAGGACAATCTTGCTTGAAGGCCTTCATGCTAAAGAGTTGAAGAGCTTCGTCCTTGTTCAATCCCTCCATTTCATATATCACATTTTCAGTATTCTTTAGCACTTGCTTATCTCTACTTGTTACAAGAATTCTACTTCCAGCGCCAAACAAAGCACACCCATCAACTAATAATAATAGCTCTTGCAGCTGTGTCAAGTTATCAACATCATCAACAACAACAAGAACTTTCTTACGATGAAGCCGATCCCTTACAAAAGACTTCCGTAAATTAAGAGTGCTTGCAAATGCATTTCCTTCCTCTAACAATGCCGAAAGAAGCTCATTTTTTAACTGAGCTAGCGTAGTACATCTTTTCAGTTGCTCTCGAATTTCAGAAAGAAAGCAACAACTTTCAAATTGAGTAGATATTTGATCATATATAGCTCTAGCAAGAGTGGTCTTGCCAAGACCACCCATACCCCATATACCAACAATTCTTACATTTGATGATTCCAAGCTTAACAGATGTTCAATGTGTTTAATTCGTGATTCAATGCCAACCAAACCTTTGTGGCAGTAACCAATGGACGTTCTGTTTAATTTTTGTAGAACATCTTCTATTATTTTCACAATGAGCTCTGACTCTGGTCTACTAAAGGAGAAAAAAAAAAAGAAATAATCTGTAGGAATTGTCTTTCAAATTTATAAAAGAAAAACAGTAACAAAGAACATTATAGTTTAACTAATTTAAACTTCTAATTAAGTATTTTATTATAACATAAAATTTTATTAAGTTGTTTGTCTTTTTATTAACTATAATATAATGCTAATCTATATTGCACTAATTTACACATTTTACCATTAATTTAATTTTAAACAATAAATTATTAAAAGTTGCACTTATTTTCACTCTAAAATTTTTAAATACAATCAAACTTTATCTTTTTTAATATAATAATTTCGACAATTTTTCTTACAATTATATCAATTTGAGAAAGACTCCAAATAAAAGATTTCAATCATTTCAGTTTATTTGCAAAAGAGGAAAAAAAGAGAAAGTAATGTCTATCCTTAAATAATAACACATACTCTCATAAGTCTCAATAAGTAAGAATTAGAAATATTCCTTAATTCTTTAGGCTTTATTTTTTTTTTAATTTCAAACACATTTCCTTAAGTATAATTATATTATATATTTTTTCCTAAAAAATTTCAAAGAATTTTACCTGATGACAAACGAATCCCATCCACTCAAATTAGCAACTTCCTTCAAAACATCTCTCCAATTCTGCACCTCATCTTTGGTCACTTCCAAAGACTCTTCATGTTGCACAAATGCAGCTCCAAAGCTATCAGTCTGATTTCGAACATGGGATGGATCAACTCGATAAAACACCGGTATAATCATCGGGCCATTGTTTCTCCTACAATCAAGAATCTTTACAAGTTCCCTCAAACACCATTTGGAAGATGCATAGTTTTCTGAGAGAACAACTACTGAGATTTTGGACTGCTCAATTGCCTCCAAAAGTGATGGTGAAATCTCTTCTCCTCTCACAAGTCTGTTGTCAATGAAAGTTAGAATTTTCTTTTGATTTAAGGCGTTATAGAGGTGGCTGGTAAAATTATCACGAGAGTCTTCGCCTCTGAAGCTGAGGAAAACATCATATTTTCTTGGTGGAGAGTTAGTGGGATATGGGGATTGATGAGAAGAAGATGGTGCAAAAGAAGAAGAAGAACCAGAATATGAAGATCGATTCATGGTAATTAAAAATTTAGAAAAAACAGAGTGATAGTTGAGATTAAAATAAATATTGAAAAACTGTTGGAGATGATGAGAGAAAAACACATTTAAACTAAAGAGATGAATGAACACGGAGCACCGAGCACGGAAGCAACCCAGAAATGAATGAAACCAGAAGAACAGAAGCAAATTCCAGAAGCAACACCGAGCACGGAGTGGCGAGATCAGATGAAGAGACCCATTTCCTTCATATTCTTCACACCGGTTGAATCAAATAAATGATGTGGCTGTGGTGGCGAGAGAGAACGGACTAAGAGGTAAAGCATATGAAGAAAAAATGACGAAAAAATGGCGAGATCAGATGAAGAAAAAAAAGATGGCGGAGATGCAGCTGTTGTGCGGTGGAGATGCAGCTGTTGTGTGGCGGAGATGAAGGGCGAGATCAGATGAGGGCGAATCGAGGGGAGGGCAGGGCAGGGCGATTCGAGACGAGATGGAAGGCAGGCAATCGGGCGGCAGCAGGGTACTTGTCGACTGTGGTGTTTTAGGTTTTTAGGGGAAAGTTGAAAATGGAATATGGTTTAGCTTTTAAGATTTGTGTTGTTTTAGATCAAAACTACATCGTTTTAATATAAAACGATGTAGTTTTTCTTTTATCAAAACTATGTCGTTTTATCTTAAAATTACGTTGTTTTTAACCATATTTAATAATTTAAATTATATCTATTTAATATTAAATAAATTTATTTTTTAAATAATTTATAAATTACAATTAAAATTATATTTATAATACTTTATAATTTAAATTATATTTATTTAACACTAAATTAGTACTATATGATAATTTAAATTATATTTAATTAACACTAAATTATTATTATATGATAATTTAAATCATATATTTATGTAATGACAATTTTAATTAATGTTGCATTCATTACTATTACATAACACTATTAAATTATAAATTATATTAAGATTATTTAGAGTAAGTATTTACTTAATTTTAAACTAAGCATTTTAGCTAAAACTAATACCAAAAAATTATTAATTTAATTTTAGAGTTTGTAACTTTGTAATAATCTTATAGTTTGTGATCTTATGACTCTATTGATACTTAGTATTTAATAATCTTGAAGTAATGTTATAGTTGGTGATTTTAGTTTGTAGTAATCTTATAGTTAATAGATTTATAAGTTAAATTTATTTATATTGTTTATACTTATAGTAATAATATACCTAGTTTCATGTGAAACTACACAATTTTAACTAAATTTAATAGTAACTTAGTATTATGATATACTTTCTATTCTAATAATTTTTTATTGTAATTAATAATTTTGAATCATACTAATATATATTATGTAATTTTTTTAATACTAATCCAGTAATCCTTGATATTAATACTAATTTATATTATAAATATGTAATTTTTTTATTACAATTACCAATTTTTAACATTATATTTACTTACTATAAAACTATATTTACTTAACATTATTATTAATACACATTACAATTATATAATGATACTAAGATTATATAATTTTATTAATACTAGTTTTGTTATATTTATTAACATCAAAAATCATATAATTAACATAAAAAAAATAATTTTATCAATTAATGCTAATATTAAATTAATATTATATAATATTTGTGCTTAATGATATTAATACTACTATTTAATGATAATATATTATTATTTTGTACTTAATTAATATTAAATGAGCTTGTTCACAAATATTATTTTCTATTTTGTTAATACTAAATGAACTTGTTCACAAACTATTTAAACAAGCTTGTTTATGAACTTATTCACGAACTTACTAAACGAGCATGTTCACGAGCTTGCTAAACAAGCTTGTTCATATGCCTATTTACGAACATGCTAAACGAGTTTGTTCACGAACGTCCTAAACGAACCTGTTCACGAGTTTGTACATGAGTTGACTCGCGAACATTTTAACAAGCTTGTTCATGAGCTTTAACAAGTCGAACTTTAAAATATCTGAGCTTTGTTCGTTTAACTTCTGAGCCTCCAAATCATGTTCAAGCTTGGCTTGTTAAACTTAAGAAACAAACTCGAAAAAACTTTTAATAAGCCAAACTCTGAGCAGCTCGCGAGCGGCTCTATTCATTTAGACCCTAATAGTTATAATGACATACGAGATTTCAACATAAATGCCTAAAAAAGAGCCCCTACTAACCAAAATGAACCCAACTTTTCATATATGACTAAAATGCCTTTCACTTAATTTTTTTTTTCTTCTGTGTCTCCTACCCTCCTCCCTCTGTGCCCTTTTTTTCCTTCTCTCCTCCGTTCTCAACAACGAATTCATCGCTCACCGTCTCTGTCTAATTCCTCTGACAATTGAATGTGGAAAAGAAAGGGAAATTATGGACAACAACAGACGAAGATTTGTACTATACACCTGGTTCTTTACCTAAGCTGCAATTTAGGTAAATAAAACCTCACTCCATAAAAATTGTTTATTTCTTCATTAATTTCTCATAATTGT
>CATIWK010057814.1:0-11354 GCA_949634005.1 Mallotus japonicus | reverse complement strand
AGGAGTATTCATAACTGAACAGAGAACAACAAACAACCAAAACAAGCTCACATAAGTTCCAAAACAAAATCAATAATAAATTCAAATAAAGGTAAATCTCATCTCAAGATATCAGACACTCCATTAATATTTTATCTTTGGACAATAATGTTAACTTGTAAGTGATATCTTGGTGTAGTAATCAAACACTGACAATAAGAACATGTCAAACAACAAATCTTCCTTTGGGCCGATTTATTATTCACATGTAAAACCAAATAATCATCATATGTTTATTACCACAAATGCACATGTAATTCTGTTAAATACTGACCTTCCTTTGGGCCGACCAATACTCACATAAGTTACATGCACACAACCTTTTATATTTTAAAATAAATTAATCTCAACAAGAGAGCTCACTTTGGTGAGATGTTGTCTCAATTAATTTATCTTAAAATATATATAACCATACCAATATTTGAATTTAAAATTGTATCCAAAATTCCTTAATTGCATAAATTGCACCAAAAAAAAAATCCTTAATTGCATTACTGTAATTTTTTTTTATAAATAAATCCAAAACCATAAATACTTAAATAGATTTTGCAAGCCAAAACGAAAAACCAAAACCATGTAATTAAACATGAAAAACCAAAACTGCATTCTATTTTCATTACCAACAAAGAACACAAGTTCAAAAATCAAGACTGAATTTCAAAAACTGTATGTGTATCGTATATATCCATATGAATATAACTTCAATCCATATATATACACAAATACATCATGACAAAAGAAAAGGAAATTCCGAAATGGCAATGGTACCAAAAGACAGAATAAACAGTACCAAAATAAATAAATAAATAACCATAACCATTAACTATAAAAATATATGAACCAAACAACACAGGATCTGAATTTATAAACCTTCACGTTTGCTAAAAAGAAAAGCCTAAAAGAATAACATGGCACATACTGTACCCATTATATGTATATGTACCCATAACAACTACACCCACGACAACTAGTTTATACATATCATATACATATAACATGTGTAGACACCCTCGGTTTGAGGCCCGCAACGGAAGCCCAATGACGAGAAAAGTATGAGCTTTGAATGCAAGAGAACCCGAAACTTCTTCAGTGAACTCGAGAGAGAGAGAGAGAGAGAGCCTAAAACCCTAAACACTTAAATCCAAGCCCAAAACATTGAAACTCTAGCCCAAAGTGTCAAAGCCCAAAGTCTTGGCCCATTTCAGCCCAAGCCATGCAGGCTTGAGCTAAAGAGGCACACGCCTCTTCAGCAGCCACTTGCAGACTGTATTTAATGCAGTCTGATCTTGGCATTGAAGGCTTGGTCCCATACCATTACTTCTCTGATTTTGGGACATTTTTGGTTGATTTTGGGGGCAAATTTCAGAGCAAAAAAGGGTGTGCTCATGATGGAAAATAAAGCAAAGGTCTTGCCTTACTTTGGGAAAGGAAAAAGGAAGGAAAGGCTTGAGTGTTAAGTAGGGTGAGAAGAGAGAAGAAAATGGAGAGGTTGGTCAGTCTGGAGGGAAGAAGAGAAAAGAAAAAAAAAACGTTCTTGAGAGAATAGAGAGAAAAAGCTTGAGAAAAGAGAGGGTTCTTAGCTTAAAACTTGAGATTTCTTGGAGAGAAGAAGGTGATCTTACATTCAAAGTACTCAAAATCATCAAACCATCTCTGAGGGCCTGAGTTAGGAGCTTCTAAAGTTGTCTACAACAAGTAAAGATTCTTTGTTTTGGTTTTTAAGATTTTCATTTCATTTTAAAATTGTTTATTTGTCTTTTGTTGTTTTAATTGTAATTTTTGATTGATTGATGTTAATATGAAGGCATGAATATGTAAAATAGTGTATTTTGTCATAGATATACTTCTATTTGCTTCAGGAGTTGATTATTTGCTTTGATCTCAAATTTTTAACCTTTTTGATCTCCTGTTGCTGTGCCTCTAGCCAAGAGGCGTGTGCCTCATTGAAGAGGCGCACGCCTCTTGGTCTTCTCCTGCGCCTCCTGGTCAAGAGGCGCACACCTCATCACAGAGGCATGTGCCTCCAGACCAGGGATGCACGTTTTCAACTGCATACTTTTAGTATAATTTTAGTATATTTTGCTTATTTTCCACTTTATGCTTAGTATATTTGCATGATTTGGAAACATGTCATTCTTGATATGTTTTACCATGATATTAAATGTTATTTTGTGTTATGTTGTGATTTTAAGCATGTTTAGATGAATATTGGATATTAATACATGTATATTTGTTGTCATATGCTTATTTGAATATTTGTAATTTCTTGAGTATATTTGTTCAAATAATCATGTTTTATTTAATGTATATATGTTGTGCATGACAACTAACCCAAACTTCTCTATTAGTAAGAAGTTAATCTCTTTTATTTTATAGGTATTCTTAAGAGTGATTTTTAATCACTATAACTTGTATATTGAATTAATTAATTTTTGAGAGGTTTTAATTGTCAAATTAATTGTGCAAATTTGTAATCCCTAATCCCTTCCCCATTTATTTGGAATGAATGTTTGTAAATTAATTTTATTTGCTATTATTTGCCAAGGCCAAAAAGCATTAACAGGACTAATGTGCAAATATGGTAAAAATAAAAGTGAAATGACTGCAATTCAACAGTAATAAGGAAACAATCAAATAATCCGAGGTAATAAATTACAAAATACAAACGGAGGCCGATCGCAAGGTCGGGTGAGCATTCAAACGCTCATACCCAGTTTCCGAACCCGTTCTCTGATGACGGCTTCTAGGTATCTTCCGCGAAATCCAGTTGCTGTAAGTGTGTCCCGGTTTTCATCCGAGTGGCGACTCCATCTCCGATAATGGGCCCTAAAGCCCATTTTTGTATTTCCTAGTAGGCCCTGAGCCTGTACAGTGCCGTGGTCTCCAAACACTTAGGCACGCGCTAGACCCCGCCACCTACAACATGACAAAAGCAAAAACTTTTGCTTTCAAAACCTGTACTCATATGAATCCGAAAACCAAACATATATATACATGAATAATAAAATGAAAAATTCATATATATATACACATAAATTCAATAAACCTTTTACATAATTTCACTGAATTAAAATTAATATTTAATTCAATAAAATTATGTATATCCAAAAAAATCAAATTCACCAAACTTAATAAAATCATGAAATATTCCTAATGATCCAACATGAGCAGCTTTGATACCACTTGTTGGGAAAATCCCAAATTAGATTAAAACCATAAAACCCAATCTCATGTTAAATCAACAGAAATCATTATATAATAGCGGAAGTGGAAGCGTACCTGAATCCATAGATTAATCCTTTTAGATTCATGCGGCTGGCCTTCTAGGTCAGTACGTTTTCTAAGAGAACGCCTTTTGGTTTTCTCTCTGTATTCTCTCTAATGATGGGATTTAGAAAGAAGCAGGAATTAACAATACGTACGACCTAGGGACCATGACCACCTTTATATAGATAATTTCCTTGTTATCTTTTGGTATTTCAATTTCAGCCCATCATTGAAATAGAAATTACACATTAGTCTCTACACATTAAAGGCCCTACACCTCTTAGATACGTTAAAGCCCAAATTATCCAAATCTGAATAATCACTTTTAAATGGGCTCACCTTATATGACAGTCCGCAATATATAATTATTCACATATAAGCCCAATGTTGGATTAAGAATCCAACAATCTCCCACTTGGGCTATATGTGTAACTTTATAATTATGCATTGCAAAAATAACCATATGAGCTCAAAACCTTACTGTCATTACCAAAATGTATCTATAACCAATCCGGTCCATCAATCATACCAACATAGGATCAAAGCAGCCTTTGTTACATTTATCGTAACTCGACTTATCAATGGTCACGCATGTCAATATAATTGAATGATATGGATCATGATGTGGATGTGTAACATGGAAATTTCATATAATGTGATCTTAACATGCCTATTTCCAACTGGTCCACCTTAAACTTTAGTGAGATTAACCAAACTAAAATCAGAGTGTGAATAAACTAAAAACTTTATTTCTGCAGAAATAACTGAAATAACCAAAAAACCATAAACTAAAATAACTGAAAAATGTCTATATAAAGAGCATCCAAAATAACAAACTCCTACTAAAACTGAATATCCTCAAATAATATGACACCCATATGAGCAATGTGCTCATGAAACATTTTGGATGGCACTCCCTTAGTAAACGGATCCACAATCATGGAGCTTGTTCCGATGTGCTCTATAGACAACTATCCACTCTGAACTCTTGATGTCTATATGCTTTGACTTTGTTGAGCTCCTGTTGTTATTAGAATATAAAACTGCTAACTTATTGTCACAAAATAACTTGAGTGGCCTTTCAATACCGTCCACTATACGCAGTCCCGTGATAAAATTTTGCAGCCATATTCCATGATTGGATTCCTCATAACATGTTATGAATTCTGCTGCCATAGTGGAAGAGGTTATAAGAGACTGTTTAGCACTCTTCCAAGAGATAGCACCCCCAGCTAGCAGATATATATAGCATGATGTAGATTTCATACTATCTTGGCATCCAGCAAAATTAGAGTCAGTATACCCAATGATCTAAAGCTGATCTGACCTCTGATATGTGAGCATGTAGTCCTTTATTCTCTGTAAGTATCGTAAGACCCGTTTGACTGCTTTCCAACGGTCTACTCCTGGATTGCTTAAATATCTGCCCAGTATCCCAGTGATGTACGCAATATCTGGACGCGTACAAACTTGAGCATACATCAGACTCCCTACTGCTGATGCATAAGGAATCTTTTGCATTTCCTTTTCCTCAAAATCATTTTAGGGCACTGTTTGAGACTAAACTTGTCTCCCTTAGCCACAGGGGTATCACCTGGTTTACAATCCTGCATGCCATATCTCTTGAGAACCTTTTCGATATAGCCCTTTTGTGATAATCCAAGAACACCTCAAGAACGATCTTGGTGTATTTGGATGCCTAACATAAAAGAGGCATCACCAAGATCTTTCATCTTAAAGTTCTTAGCTAGAAAGGTCTTGATTTCGTGTAATAAGCCTATATCGTTGCTGGCAAGCAAAATGTCATCGACATATAAAACCAGAAAAATATACCTACTCCCACAGAACTTATGGTATATACAATCATCAACCAAATTCACCTCAAAAACAAATGAGATGATCACTTGATGAAACTTGAAATACCATTGTCGAGATGTTTGCTTGAGTCCATAGATGGATTTCTTAAGTTTGCAAACCATATTCTTTGGGTCTCCAAACATAAAGTTTTCTGGTTGTACCATGTAAATCATCTCATCAATGTTTTCATTGAGAAACGTCTTTACATCCATCTGATGTAACTCAAGATCAAAATATGGCACCAATGCCATTATAATCCTTAAAGAGTCTTTCGAAGAAACTGGAGAGAAAGTCTCTTTATAATTAATGCCTTCTTTCTGTGTAAAGCCCTTTGTAACAAGACATGCTTTGTACCTCTCCACATTACCTTTCGAATCTATCTTGGTTTTAAATATCCATTTACAACCAATGGGTTTCGCACCTTCTGGCAATGGGATAAGATCCCAAACGTCATTGTCTTTCATGGACTTTATCTCCTCATTCATGGCATCAATCCATTTTTGAGAATTAGAACTTTCTATGGCTTGACAGAAGTTGATTGGATCATCTTCCATCACTCCAATGTCAGCCTCATGTTCTTGAAGAAATACAATATAATCATCTGGTATTGCACTTCTTCTTTCTCTAGTGGATCTCCTTAATGGCATAGGTTCTTGAGGTGATAGAGTTTGTTCTTCTGGAACAATTTCTTGAATGGGAGGTTCTTCAACATTGTCTTAGTGTGCTATGTCTTAAACAAAGTCAGGAATAGAATCTTGATCAATGCCAATAGCACCTATGGGAATATCAACATATTCCTCTTCAAAGACAAAGTCTCTTACTTTATCTCCCCTTGCAAACTCAACACCCTCAAAGAACCGGGCATTTCCCGACTCAAAAATTGACTTACTTGTGGGATCATAAAACTTATACCCCCTGGATCTTTCAGAGTATCCAATAAAATAGCAACTAACCGTCCTTAGGTCCAGTTTCTTTTTATTAGGCCTATAAGGCTTTGCCTTAACTGGACATCCCCAAACATGCAAGTGCTTCAAACTAGGCTTTTTGCCAGTCCAAAGCTCGTAAGAGGTTTTGGCAGTTGCTTTTTTTGGAACTCTGTTAAGGATATATGCTGCAGTCTTAAGTGCTTCTCCCCAGAGTGATTCTGGTAAGGTAGAATGAGAAATCATACTCCTTACCATGTCCTTAAGCGTCCTGTTTCATCTTTCAGCAACACCATTCATAGTGGGTGAACCCGGTATAGTGTACTGTGGGACGATACCGCATTCCTCTAGGAATTTAGTAAATGGTCATGGACATTATTCACTTGAACCGTCATATCTACCATAGTATTCACCACCACGGTCAGATCTAACGCTTTTAATCCTTTTGCTGAGTTGATTTTCAACCTCAACTTTATAGTTTTTGAACACATCTAATGACTGTGACTTTTCATTAAGGAGATATATGTAGCCATATCTAGAAAAATCGTCTATGAACGTTATAAAATATTGTTGACCATTCCAAGCAGCTGTAGGAAATGGCCCACAAATATCTGTATGTATAAGTTCTAAGACGTTCGAAGTTCTGTTGGCTTCAAATCTCCTTTTATTGGTTTGTTTCCCCTTAATATAATTAACACATAAATCAAAATCTATAAAGTCTAAGGGGTTGAGAATTTCATCTGACACAAGTCTCTCTATTCTCCGTTTGGAGATATGACCTAATCTCTTGTGCCATAATGAAGCTGAATTCTCATCAGTTAATTTTCTCTTTACACCTCGTGTGCCAGTTTGCAGGGTTTCATTAAATGAGGCATTGGTATCAAGTGAATAAAGATTATCGTAACCTGATAAAGAATCGAAACCAACCAAATTTGAATCATGAAAATAGACAATAAAATATTCCTAATGATCCAACATGAGCGGCTCTGATACCACTTGTTGGGAAAATCCCTAAATTAGATTAAAACCCTAGAACCCAATCTCATGTTAAATCAATAGAAATCATAACATAATAGCGTAAGCAGAAGCGGAAGCATACCTGAATCCATAGATTAATTCTCTTAGATTCGTGCAGCTGGCCTTCTAGGTCAGTATGTTTTCCAAGAGAACTCCTTTAGGTTTTCTCTCTGTATTCTTTCTAATGATGAGATATAGAAAGAAGCAGGAAATAACAATACGTATAACCTAGGGATCATGACCACCTATATATAGATAATTTCCATGTTATCTTTTGGTATTTCTATTTCAGCCCATCATTAAAATAGAAATTACCTATTAGTCTCTATACATTAAAGGCCCCACACCCTTTAGATACATTAAAGCCCAAATTATCTAAATCCGAATGATCACTTTTAAATGGGCTCACCTTATATGACAGTCCACAATACATAATTATTCACATATAAACCCAATGTTGGATTAAGGATCCAACAATTTTTTGTTAAAATTTCAAGCATGATGGATTTCATTGCTTAGTTATAAATTTTTATTAATTTTAGTACTTTTTAATTATTTGGATATATATTCTAAGATTTATTTTAATGCAATAGGTTAATATTTAAAAATTTAATTCTACTGTATATTTAATATGTAAATTTAACTATATAATTTATTTTTTAAAAAATTAATCTTTAGAATATAAAATAAATCATTAGAGAATAAATTATATTGTTATTAGTTTAAAAAAGAGAAATAATGCCATATTTGTTTTTTCATAAAATAAAATTCTTTATAGAAAAATAAATATTTCTTTATAAAGCAAAATAATTTCAAAAATAAAAATTTTACAAAAAGAGTAATTTCAATTTCAATTTCAGTTTTGGTTAACTTTTTAAATTCAATATTTTTGATAAATTATATATTTGAATTTTTTTGTTTTTATATTTTTTAATTTAATTAACAAAGTTGTCCTCTATTTAAAATAGCTACTTAATAATTAAAATATTTTTAATGTCATATCTAATTGAAGTTTTTATAAATTTTTTATTTTATAAATTATTTTACTTTGCAAATATACTTTTTTGTAATGAATTTTATTTTATGAAAAAAATTAAATATATCCTTGTATAATTTTCAAACTCATTCATATAAATATATAATATTTAATTTTCTTTTATAATCTATTATCAATATAATTAATTCTCTAATTATTTATTTTACATTCTAAATATTGAGTTTTTGAAAATAAATCATATATTTAAATTTTTGTATTAAATATACAATATGGATAAATTTTTAGATATTAACTTATTGCATTGAAATAAATCTCAAAAAATATATTCAAATAATTTAAAATGCATCAAAATCAATAAAAAAATTATAACTAAATAATGAAATCCTTAATGCCTAAAATTTTATCCTATGATAATTTACATTTTTTAGTTAATAACCTGTAAATATTAATATTTTTATTTTTTTAATATAAAAATTAAATATATATTTAAGAATCAATATATATTGAACATTAAAAAATAAATAAATAATACATTAAAAAAATTAAACATTAAAAATTTAAATGTTGTATTAACTAATAAAAAAGTTATTTAAGATTAAGGATAACTATGTCATTTAAATTAATGAAAAGTCAAATATGGAGTGTATTTATAAACAAGTGGAGTGCAAAAATCTCCACCCTACATTTTCTAGCTATGTCACACTGAAAAAATTGAAATAAAAGTAATCAAAACAAACAAAAAATAAATAAAATGTCAATTTTAACACAAAAAAAATATGAAAAATGAATACGGAAGATATGGAAAAAGTATTTAACATGAAAAATTTTCAAAAAAAAATGAAAAAAGCAATCCCAAAAAATAAAATAAAGTATCAAATTTCAATCACAAAAATTTTAAAAATGAATATAAAAAATATGAAAAAAATTATTTAACACTGAAAATTATTCAAAGATTAACACGGGAAAAAAATAAAAGCAATCAAAAAACTAAAATGTCAAATTTAACACAAAATATTTCAAAAACGAATATCAAAAATATGAAAAAAAATATTTAACACTGAATTTTTTTTAAGAAAATAAAATTAGAAAAAGAAAAAAACAATAGATGCAAACAAAATAATAGAATCTATAATGTAACACAGAAAATTCTCAAAAATTAACACCAAAAATATGAAAAAAGAAGAATGAGATATAAGAGAAACTAAGCAAAAAGAACACATACTTTAAAAGGCGAGTTAAGCGATTCGAGGGATCCATGACGAAGAGAAGAGATGACGAGAACGACGATGATGAGCACGAAAGGAAAACTGAGTTGAATGCGAGTTGAGTGGGGGTGAAGAGTAAGGTTAAGTGTGTTTATATAGCATGCGGATTAGAAACTGAGAATGGACTATGAAATAATAATATTATAATAATAATAATAATAAAATAATATAATATACCTAATTAATTAGTATCTTTTCCAGTTGGTCAAAGATTATCATTACATAAAATTTTTCCTAATTAACTAATAACAAAGTCTTCGTAGAGTACAAACATTTGTATCTATACAAATGAAATTAAAGTCGTTAAATTACTACTAATTGAATTATAGAGATTGATTTATTTTACAGATATTAGTACTTAAAAATAATCAATGGTTATCATTAAAAAAAATAAATTTAATGATTTAAATTCTATTTATATAGATACAAATATTTGTACCATAACAAGAGTCGAACAAAGATGTACGAATAGAGACACGGCAGAACATATGCCGTATTGCAAATGCTGTCCGTGTGTTGTCAACTTTAGGCCTCAGTTTAACATTGGAAGTTGTATTGGAGACTTTCAGCTTGAGTAGCACAATGAATGTAGGCATAGATGAGATGCTTGGGTCAGAGTTTCATGTTTTGGTGGCAGAGAGAGAGGCTGAATGGAGGAATTCATTAACCAAAAAGAAGAGATGATGCTGAAAATTGTAATGTAGTGGCCATCAGAAAGGAATTAGGAAATTTTTGTTTCAGAATTGTGGAATTTGTATGCTAATTTTTTGTTTGCATAGCATATGTATTGTCAAATCATCACTCTATGTCTAGGATTCGTGAAGTTCATTTGAGCTATTATATTAATTTTGGAAAATAACCCACCCTGTCCTTTTTTGTTAAGTTTGAGAGTATGTTGGGGCGGGGAAGGTGTAATTAGGATTAATTTGTTCCATCTATGATCTATGAGCAGATTGAGATCATAGGGATCAATCATAAGAATAATGCAAAATTTCATTTAAGGAGTCTAACATATATGTAAAAATAATAAAAAAATCGAGGTCAAAACATTTGCTTGAGAGTAAGTTCGGCCTTTATATAATTTCTATAAAAATGGATACAATCATGCAAAATTTCTTTTATGGAGTCTAACATATGTATAAAAATTATATAAGGAGCAAGGGGCATGTATCCATTTTTCAGAAAAAAAAAAAAAAAAACAAGGTCCGGGCTATTTAGAAATTTCATTTAAGGGTTTTTGTTTACTTTCATCAAATTTACTGACATGGAACGTTAAAAAAAAAAATTTACTGACATGGAGTACAAGGCGAAAGAGAGGGAGAAGAAAAGTTCACCCATCACTGGATGGACTACTGTTGTATAACATGAATTATTGCGCAGGAACTATATCATTTTACTAAAAGATGTTTTAAAATGTTTTGCAAGCTTATTTAAAATATAACTCTAAAATCCGCATTATGATTATTATTTGAGTTTATAATTATTTTTTTAAACTTCTTTAAAGTTAAAACTTTTGTTCCTGAGGTCTTATTAAATTCTAATTTGATGTTATTTAAACGTTTTTTAAAATTAAAATTGCCTTTTGATGAATATGTTTTAAATTGGATTAACAACAATGTTAGTCCTAAAAGATAATACGTTTTTACAATTAAGTCCTATAAAAAATTTTTTTACAATCAAGTTCTAAAACTAATTAAAATGCACATCGTTAGTCCTACTCTGTCAAACCAGACGAAAATTGATGACGTATCAGCCATCCTGCACTTCCTCTTCAAAACTCCTTATGACCTGTCAGTATTCCTTTTCCCTACTCCTTTCTCATCTCTGCTCCTAGTCCATCTCCCTCTCCCTTCTCTGCTCCCAATCAAGTACTAAAACTAATTAAAGCTTTTTGTAATGGCAAGCGACACCGATGCCTCCCGTTGCAAGCACCATCGATCACCTTCTGACGATGAACTTGAGAAAGATAAGTCCTCCATACGTCACAAA
>CATIWK010057789.1:0-12525 GCA_949634005.1 Mallotus japonicus | reverse complement strand
GTTTTGAGTGCTTGTAGTCATGGAGGGATGGTGGGGAAGGGTACTGAGTATTTTGGGATGATGGAGGAAAATTTTGGAGTGAAACCCTGCTTGGAGCATTATACTTGCATGGTGGATTTATTGGGGAGAGCAGGCAGGGTAGAGGAGGCTGAGGAGTTGGTGATGAGGATGGAGATAAAGCCCGATGAGGTGCTGTGGGCTGCTCTGTTGGCTTCTTGTAAGGTGCACGGGAAGGTGGAGGTGGCCGATAGAATTTCCAACAAGATTCATATTAGTAGACGAGCATAACATCACCTTGTGAGTGATTGCTACCCATGAATTTGTATCTTTTGGCAAAGATAGCCATTATTCTTCATGTATGAATGATTAATGTTAATTGAATTGAAAGGGGGCGTCCAAAAGAAATTATGAATTGGCCAAGAATTCTCAAGATCGACACTCATCATTTGCTTAAAAAACTTCTGCATCTAATTTTGAACTCATCTCATGGTGTGGGAAGTCTCAGTGCTCACTTTTCTTTTATAATAATTTGATGCCAAAGTGCCATTAATGCCGGTATTTCACGGATGAAGTAACTATTTGAAGTCACCGCCTCACCGGGGGAGTTAAAAAAAAATTATTTGGGATCAAAATAAATTAATTTAGAATCTATAAATAATTAATTTTGAAGTGTCAATGGACTAAAATGCATCTAGGAACTAATAAATACATAAAACCAACTTAAAGGTTAGGGGGGCCAAGGCTTCCCTTCCCTCTCCTCTCCTCTCTCTCCGCCCCTTCCACCAAACTTAAAGGTCTGCTTTTGTTTCTACTGAATTTGTATTTTTACATATGGTTGTAAGAACAAATATGGCATGCGAATCGATTGATATCTCTTACTACCTCAGTAACTTCAAAGCACAATTGTTTCTCTCTTGCTGCTTGACTGTTTTTCAAACATTTCCATGCACATCACTTGCTATGGATTCAGGAACATAGCCACATAATTTCAAATGGTAAGACAAAAGCTCTAACACTTCATAAATATGCTCGGTTTCATTGTGATATTTATCACCAGCCACAAACTCGTGAATGCTACATCCAATCTCAATTGAACTAATCCCTGGCTTCTTTTGTATGCCAAGGGTCTTCATTGTCCTCCTAATGTTGCCTGCTCCGTCCCATCTTCCAACTGCAGCGTATGTATTTGCTAGTAACACATAATTGGAATCAACACCAGGACTCAAATCAGCGACATAGTTCATTAACCTTTCAGCTAAATCAATATCTCCACTGCTCCTACAAGCAGCCAACAATGATCCCAAGACAACTTCATTTGGCTTCACAGTCATGTTTTCTATTATGTTGAATGCCTTTTCTAGCCTCCCGGAACGGCTGTAAATATCTACTATGCATCCATAATGCTCAATTCTAGGAGATATTTTGTGCAATCTCTTCATAGTATCAAAGTATTTGAGCCCTTCATCCACCAAACCAGCATGGCTACAGGCAGTGAGTGCTCCAGTAAAGCTGACTCCATCTGGCTTGAACCCGTCTTTCTGCATCAACTCAAAGCACTCCAAAGCTTCCTCTGCAAATCCATTAGCAGCAAAACCCACAATAATTGAATTCCATGAAACCAGAGTTCTCTTCAACATTCTGTGAAATAATTGACGAGCTAATTCGATGCATCCACATCGAGAATACATATCAATCAAGGAGTTATTTATCTTAACATTGTTCTGAAACTCTTTCTTTAAAACATATCGATGTACCCACAAGCCTAAATTGAGAGCTCCCAGATTTGCACAAGCAGATAGAACTGCTATAATGGTTACATAATCAGGCTCCACCTTGGAAACCTGCATTTCTCTAAACCATTGCAGTCCTTGCTCAAAATAACCCTTTTTAACAAACCCATCAATGAACACAGTCCAAGAAATAGCATCTCTGGCAGGCATTTCATCGAACAATTCAATCGCACTTCCTATCTCGCCATTCCTCATGTACCCATTAATCATTGTGTTCCAAGACATTGAATTCTTGGCCTTCAGCTCATCAAAGATCAATCTTGCTAGTTCAAACAGACCACACTTTGCGTACATGTTAACAAGCGCAGTACCCACCATTACATTACATGTATCCAGGCCCAGTTTTCGTGCATATGCGTGAATGGAAGGGCCAAAAAATTCTCCTTCCGAGGGAAAATCCGCACAGGCAGATAGAAGAGTTGTAAAAGTGATGTGATTAGGTTCAACACCAGAGAGACGCATTTGGGTGAATAGTGAGGTGGCTTGCGGCAGTTGGCCGCTGCGGCAGTGGCGGGAAATGGAGGAGGTCCATGCAACAACGAGATCTCTGGGTCTATTGAATTGTTGTTTAGGTAAAGTACTCGGTTCCGAGACAGGATATAGGGTAAGATTAAGGCGTTGATGTTGTGGTGGTGTTAATTTGGTGTTGGGAAGTTTAGGGAGTTGGGTGGTGGTGGCTGGCGCAGATGTGAGGGCGGGAATATCCATATTTTCAAAATATCGTTAAGGGGATAAGATTTGCTCCTTTTTACGACGAAGCGGTGACTTCGCTTTTAACCGGGGAACGTTCCTAGCACGAGGTTTGTTCATTATTGTTATTCTCTTCTCTTAATTCAACTTCCATCTATACGTTTTCGTTCTGTCAAAAATTTTATAATATAACTGGTTTATGTTAATTTTGGAAGCATCAGAGGCCAAATCTTATAGCCAGGGATACCCTCGTTCTCACACATGAGTTCATTACAACGACAAAAGTAAGAGATATTTTAGCAAGCTGGTTTCGGCAAGAACAAGTGCTGACCACCCATCAATTGGAGGGTTCCTAACACACCTGAAAGCATTTGTGGAGGTCAGGTATGCCCATGATTTGTTGACCTTTCTTTGTAGAGCAACAAACTAAGTGCAAAGATCATGAAAGAGTGGGGATTGAATTCATAACTTTTATTAGTGCCTTGATCCCATAATAGAATGGTAAACCATTTATTTTAGGTGGGTTAGATGAGTAGATGAAAAATTAGAGATATTTTTTTTAATTATTTCATTGTGAGGCAAAACATAGGTAATCATGGTTAGAATTGTTAAAAAACGTGACTCCCCCTAGCCAACTAATTCTTTCTTTTATTTTTTCAACTTGACATCCTTGTGAGCGCAATGAGAGAACACGCGCTTTTATATTTCGATTATTGTCGAAAAAGGTGTTTAAAAATTACATGCGCTTTCATTTCATCAAGTATCTCCTAGGCCATTTTGATTCTATAGCATTGGAGCATGATCAATGGTGGCATAACATGAAGATAAGTCATTAGATTTAAGCCAAAGGAAATACTTTCCTTCGTTGTGAAAAACAAAGAAATAACCTTTCTAACAATATAACAGCTGAATATGTGACAAATTCTTAGAAATTTGAATACAAACTATTTCCATATCAAACTCCCTTTAGAAATGGAACAATGTCTTTCTGGTACTCTCCAATGGATCCAATAACTTTCACAGCAAGAGCCTCATCCTCTGGGTAACAATCAAGAGGATCAGATAACAAAGGCATTGAAAGGTTGAGAATACCTTCAAGGATTGCATGAAGACAATAAGCGGAATAAGTGATGTGATATCCACCTTCTTGAACAAGAAGAAGACGTCCGCCACTCTGTGTATTTGCCAGAACATGAAGCATTCGCCCCATTTGTCGATATCCGTCCATTGTCAGGCACTGCCTTCCATTTGGGTCAAACTGGAGAGCCAGAAATATCAATTATGTTGTTTCATTTACAAAGATATAGTTGCTCAAAACAGAGAAGTGACGGGAGGGTGGGTAGGAAAAATAGGTCCCATCACTTTTACAGACAGCAAGTCTTTCATGGCAACTCAATATGAGTTTCACAAGTTTGATAAACAACTGAAAGAACGCAGGATTTAAATGGTTCAATATTGACATTCCATTCAAATATCAATTGAGATAATCACAGTGCTGCACAACTAAATTGAGGAGTATTTGGACGATTTAAAACCTCAAAACAGGAAAATTAACGCACTATTCAGGAGCTCATAACCCTTTAGAATTTATTTGGCATGTAATGCATCTCTTTTAAAGCTGTAATTAATTTCAGAATTAATTGGGTGCAACTAAATCCGATAACATTATTATTGGCGCCAAAAGCATTGATGTATCCTCACTGTTTCAGAGTCCTCCCCCCCCCCCCCCCCCCCCCCCCCAAAATGGAGAAAACAGGAGAAAAAAGGAAAACAGAAAAGATATCACTTGATAGCACTAAAAGTTGCATTTATTTTTGGAAACAGAAGGATTATGGAAAATGCAGGAAATAGTAGGGAGAAAGGGAGACAAGGAAAAAAGAGTGGTAGAGAATAATAACTGGCTGTTGCTATAATCTTCACGCTCACGGCTCTTCGGATTCACTTGCTATTGGCTGAGTAAAGACCACTTCTTTCTTGCTTGATAGGGGGGCCAGAGTGGATTCTAGGGGAAGGACAGAGTCTCACCTTGGAGTAGGAAAGGTATTCATTGCTGGGACGGGTTCAAACTTTGGATCAACAAAATCAGAAATGGGGGAGAAAGAGGTTTCTCTAATGCTTTTATATGGGAATCTAGTTTATTCAAAAGCTACTGCTTGACAGGACGTCTAGCGAATTAACTTCCTAACGTCAAAACAGCCCCTTTAAAGATCATAGCACTAAATTTCTGCAAGGTTAACAACTCCATCAATTTGCTGCCATGTATTAGGTAGAATTCCTGCCAGTTTCTCCATGTATCATCTATGTTAAGGTATCTAGTATATATAAGCTGTGATTTTCCTGTTTCCATGTCTATTCAAGCTGTCAATTATAACCATAATTCATTATTATCAGTCCTTTAAGACTTCCATCTCCTTCTCAACAGCTTGTCCTCAGTAATCTTAAGCAAAAAAGGTATATTTATATATTGTATTCATAATTATACTGGTCATGACTATTTGATATTTGACAACTAATATGCATATTATAAAACCTAAACTCCACCATATACCAAGTATATTCATCATACAATATCTATATATATATATATATATAACTAAAACTGGAGAAACTTACTGCGCTCGAGTCTTGGCCAACAACCATAACTAGCATGTCAGGTTCAAACTTGTTAATTGCTGGAATAACCAATTCAGCCATGGCATGTACATATCCTTTGTTGCCTGTCCCGAAGGGAAGAGGTATATTTAAGTTATAGCCAAAACCCTCTCCTTCCCCAAGCTCATCAATAGATCCATTTTGTGGATGCGATGGTCCCCATGAACCATGATTCATATGAAGAGAAATGGTAAGTACTTTATCAGATTGGTAGAAGCCCTTTGCAGTTCCATTGCCATAATGCACATCAATATCAATAACTGCAACCTTCCTACACCCTGAATCTAGGGCCAACTGGACAGCAAGACCAGCATTATTGAGGAAACAATATCCATCTGCTTGTGTAGGTTGAGCATGATGACCTGGAGGCCTAACCAACGCATAAGAAATTTTTCCATGCCCATCAAGAATATGCTGCATTGCCGATAAGGTAGTACCGGCGGCAAGCAGAGCAGCATCCCATGATCCTGGATTTAAAAAAGTTCCGGAACAAATCATCTTCCCACCTTTTCTGTCTGCTTCAACTAATTCATTTATATAGTCTGCAAAATTTCACGTATTTAGAAAAAAAAGAATTCAGAAATGACCAAAAACTACCAATTAGATAGTAGAAAAGTATCTACTTCTTGCTATTCCATTTCTTCATCCAAGTTGTGATTGCTTCTGTGGTGCTGGTTATCGGAAAAACACACAACACATTGTTCTTAAAAAAATAAATAAATAAATAAGGGGAAAAAAAAAACTCCTGTAAACTAGCAGCATATAGAAGGTATCACAGCCATTCGTGAACTCTGAAATTAGCAAGAAAATCATTTATGGCATATGCATGGTCACAATTGTATGCAAGGAATTGATGGATAAAACAATTAGTAAGGTAAGGATGTACCTGGGGTGTGGAAAGAGAGTAATTCAGGAAGTTGAGCAGATCTGCCAAGATGCCAAGAAATGTAAGGCGAGATGGGGCCTCTTTTAAGGATTGAGACCATGTTCTTGAGTCTGTCTGCATTCTCTGGGTGCTGCTCTAACACGTCTAGAAACCCTGGATCCACACCTGTATCGAAGAGGCCACGGCCAGCATCGTGTTTAAGCATGTCCTCATGCCAGAACACGTCTATGCGGCCCGTTAAGGGAGCGGCAGCCGCCATATGATATGATTAAATTCTCAACAGACAGATATTTTGTTTCTTTAAATCCAGTTTGACCTGACAGTAATGGCAGTAATTGATAAGTGGACACCGGCTGCACAGGTGTCCGGTTGAATCTAGTTGTGATGTGATTCACAAAGATGACACGACGCTACACTTGGGGACCAGAAAAAACAAACAAAATTTATGAAGTAAATAAAAACCAACTGCTATTGGTCAAGTTGCGGAGCAGAGAGAGCTTATGGTGACGATGAGCGTTGTTTTGGCGGGTGGCTCCCTGTTCGCTCCGAGGCCGTGTTTAAGGCCTGCGGTAAGAACCAGTGCAGGAGTAAGAGCAGCTGTGGTGGAAGCAAGACCGCCAGCCAAAATAGAGAGTAATTTAGGTGCAGGAGGAGGAGGTCGAACTGAGTACCTGCAGGCGGAGGTAAGGGCCATGGCCCGTGCCGCTAATTCGTCAGTGTACAGCCCCCAATTTCTTGCCGCTAAATACGGCTCCAGGCCAATTAAGGTTGCTGTTCTTCTTCTTCTTTCTACTTTGGTATTGTGTATGTACAGGCAATAAATACGTTTGAGATTTGGGAATTTGGTTCATCTTATTGCATCGCAGGTATTGCGACGTACTCTTCAAATTTTAATAGCTCTGGGTTCGTTTGCCTTGAAACTATTGCTGGACCAGAGGTATGGGGTGTTCGATCTGAATAAGAAAATGCGGGCCACTGAGCTCAGGAGGATTTTCACCCGATTAGGACCTACGTTTGTCAAATTAGGGCAGGGCTTGTCTACCAGGCCTGACATCTGCCCTCCTGAGTATCTGGAGGAACTCTCTGAGCTTCAGGTACTATTCTTTTTGCTGCTTTCAATTAGCTTCAAGCTTTCTCTTCAAATTCGAAACAGAAATTAGATTGAGAGAATTTTTTTTTTTTTTTTTTAAAAATGTTCCTTGCAGTTAACCTTATAATTCTAGGCTTTTAAAAGACAACATTCAACGTCTTGTTCTCACTTTGCAATTGAACAGGATGCCTTGCCCACATTCCCTGACGCTGAAGCATTTTCATGCATTGAGAAAGAGTTAGGGCTACCACTCGACTCTCTTTTTTCATCTATATCCCCATCTCCTATTGCAGCTGCTAGTTTAGGCCAAGTTTACAAAGCTCAGCTTAAGTCTTCTGGAGATATTGTTGCTGTCAAGGTCCAACGCCCTGGAATTGAAGAAGCTATAGGGCTCGACTTTTACCTCATAAGAGGCCTTGGAACTTTCATCAACAAATATGTTGATATCATCACTAGCGATGTCGTTGCCCTTATTGATGAATTTGCAGGCAGAGTTTATCAAGAACTCAACTATGTTCAGGTTATTTTTCTTCTCAAACATTGTTAGGTTCTGCAAGGACAGCTAGCATAGAGTTTATCAAGTAAATTACTGTACCATTATATGACATTTCTAAATCACATGGTCTTGAGCATCTATAATTTGTTTAGCAACTCCTCTTTATTTTTTTTTAAGTTAGTTCCGTTAGGATCTTGCAGGAAGGACAGAATGCTAGGAGGTTTAAAAAATTGTATGCGGACAAGGAAGATATCCTTGTTCCAGATATCTATTGGGATTACACAAGTGGCAAAGTCTTGACCATGGAATGGGTTGACGGGGTGAAACTAAATGAGCAAAATGCTATAGAGAGACAAGGTCTAAAGGTTCTGGATCTAGTTACCACGGGTATACAATGCAGCCTCCGCCAGCTGCTTGAATATGGATACTTTCATGCAGATCCTCATCCTGGCAATCTTTTGGCAACACCTGAGGGAAAGCTTGCTTTTCTTGATTTTGGGATGATGAGTGAGACACCAGAAGAAGCTAGATCCGCCTTAATTGGCCATGTTGTTCACATGGTTAATAGAGATTATGAAGCTATGGCTCGTGATTACTATGCTCTAGATTTCCTGTCTCGTGATGTAGATGTGTCTCCAATTGTACCAGCACTGCAGAACTTCTTTGATGATGCACTCAATTACACTGTGAGTGAACTAAACTTCAAAACTCTAGTGGATGGTCTGGGTGCTGTCTTTTACCAATATCCATTTAATGGTGAGTTGGTTTTGCTTTATTATTTTGATAGCTTTATTGTAGGTTTTCTAGGTCTGTACACGTTCTGTAAGAAACAGGCTTGATTTTAGACAATGCAAAGCAGCCTATGGGGTCTGTGCTTATTATCTGACAGTTTGGCTTCGCAATTACTTGCAGTTCCGGCATATTATGCATTGATATTGAGATCACTTACTGTGCTTGAAGGTCTAGCCCTTTATGCTGATCCTAATTTCAAGGTGTTGGCTGCTTCATATCCCTATTTTGCCAAAAGGCTTCTCACTGATCCAAATCCATATCTAAGAGATGCTCTTATTGAGTTGCTTTTCAAGGATGGAAGGTTTAGGTACGTGCTCCACTGGTATTAGTTTTATGCTTCTGTTTAAATATGTTTGATAATATTGGGTGTGATAGGCTCCTCTTTAACCTATTAATTTTCTCTTCATGCAGATGGAATAGACTTGAAAACCTACTTGTTGAAGGAAGTAAAGACAGAGATTTCTCTGCCAAGGATGCTCTACAACCTGTTTTGAAGCTATTATTGGCTCCAGAAGGTGAAGAGCTTCGAATTTTAGTTACGAAGGAGGCTGTACGTGTGACTGAAGCTGTTGTTCTAGGCACCATTTTTGACACGTACAACTCTATCCCAAATGCCATGAGGTCTCTAATGTTTAATGGCAATGTGAGTAGACCATTTGCAATGAATGATTTGGAAATACAAAAAATGCTAGAGCTTCGGGACCAAATCTTTAGGATATGGGGTCTTTTGCAATCTTCTGAAGATTTTGACGCTATGCTTCTGCAACCTATCCTACAGGTATTACAGATTTTCTTTGAATTAAAATGCTAGTTCATTTGGGATTGTGCTTCTGCACTTTAAATTGGAGTTCAAAGTTTAACAAAAAAATAGAGCCATTTGGTGATCATGGTCCAAACAGATTGTTGAAAAAATTACTCTTGAAACTACTTTTTCTAGAAGTGTCTTTTTTGTACTTTCTGTCAAAGTGATTGTAGTTACCACAAACACAAATTTCATAAGCAGCACCAACTGGATTTAGGTTCTGAAATCCCACGCTTTATATAACTTCTGCACTGTTGCGCATAAGTAGGCTTCTGATGCTTTTCTTTACCTTTATAAAATTGTAGTTTTCATGTTGTCTTAAAATTTAGAGAACGAAAATTATTGTGGACCTTATTCCAATAAAAAAGAAACATGATAGCATGCTGGAGATTATCCAAAGATCTGAATCAGTCACCTTATTGGATTAGTCTTTATGTGCAGGCGTAGCACAATCACTCGAATAACTGAATCATCTAAACTCATTAATGGAAAACTGATTGAACTATTGTTAATGTGTAGGTTCTCCAACAACCTGAGGCGCGCAGCCTTGGGGGGCGTGTTATTGGTGGGATAACTCAGCGTCTTGCGGCAAGATTATTGCAACAAGTTCTTCGGCCTCCTACAACAATTTCAAATTCAACTTCATCTTCATAGGCATTTCCTGTTATGATATTTGCTTGTGATAGATGTATTCTTTTGCACACTGGAAACCACAAAAAGAAAAATTTGTTTAATGCGCTCACCATTCTTTGCCTCATTTGTCAGTAAACAAAATAGTATTAGTACAGCAAGATGTAATGATGTATAATGAGGGACTCTTCGTGGCGGCACTTTTACGAAATTCTAAGGAAAAACACATTTTAGCACCCTGAACTTTTCCCTTCCCAACCCCCCACCCCCCCTTCGCATTTTTTATTTAACGTACAACCATTTCACATTTATTTGTTAAACCTTAACTCGTTGTAGGGGTACTTTCTGAGTTCGTGAGGTAAAACGGTTCATTTACACCCTGTAATTTTCAAAAATTTTATTATTATTATTATTATTATACTTATATTTTTAATCAATTGAGCACATGTTGCCACTCTAAAATTATTTTAAAAATGATAATTTATACGTTTATTCAGTTATATCTAAATTTAATTAAAATGTTCATTTATTCCTAACAAATTTCTAATTAGTTATTAGGGATCTAAAAATTTATAAGAAAAAATTTGTAACGAGAATTTAATTTTCATACAAGGTTTAAGGTTAACCACTCCTCCTATTCAACTGGGAAAAAAAAAAAGATAGTCCTTTATGAGTCCATCTTTAGAAAATTGCTTTGCTCGTCATCAAACTTTAGTTCTACAAAGTGTGGACAGAATATTTTATAAATTTATCATTTTATTATAAAAAGTCCAATGGCATGCATGCGCATATATATATATATATATAATTATTTGAAAAGTATTCTATTAAATATATATAACACGTAACTGATTAAAAAATATTCAATTTAATATGAGGTGGATATAACTATTTATATAAATACATATATGTGTGTTGTAATAAAAGCATATTATATTAAGTATATACTTCTTTTTTACAATATTTCGCTATTTTATAATTTTCATTTTTTATTACGAGTTTTGATTTACAATACTTCTAATTTTTTAGTCCTCGTATATTGCGCTTTTACGTGGTAAGAAAAAGAAAAAAAATATAAAAAAAAAAATGTATATTCATATTTTTACTTGACCGAATGATTCTATCATAAACAATGAAGCCACTATTAAGTTAAAGTTCAAGGCATAGGAAATAGATTAAAATAAAAATAATTAATTTTTTATTATCAGAGGAGAGTGAGTATGATGAGGTGTTATAAATTTTATAATTTAAATTGTGTTAACATAAAATTATAAGGTACAGAAATGTCATAAAAAAATATATAAACCTATAATAGTAATAAAACACTTAAACCATATTGCACTTATATGCATCTTCATAGTTTAAATCATATCATTTCAAAAAAAAAAAATCATATCAAAGCAATAGCAAACAAAATTATTAATTCATATAATAAAAAAAACTACATAGATTAAAACTGTAAAATACTAATTTCACATAAATAAACTTCAAATTGTTAAGTATAATAGAAATTATAAATTAATATCTAACATTTTATAATTTTTGTATGAGAAATTCGATGGTTATTTTAATTTAGAAAAATACATACATATAAATGTGGTTGTTGCATTGTTGAAGGGATGTGCATTCGGCTTATTTTTGTCTTTTATGTTTGGGATAAATAATTGCTGTTTTTTTTCTTGGATCCATCCATCATCTAAACAGCTTGAGAAGTGGACTGCTCTCAACTTCCATCAAATTCCCTCTTTTTAGTCCTAATAAGTAGAATTTACCGCTTCTTCACAGCCAAAATGTAGAAATTGGTAGTAAGATCAGTCAATGAAGATTCTGGGTATTTACCTGTGATTCTGGGCATGGATGACTTCAATTCTCAAGTATAAACTCGATGACAAGTTTTTTACAAGTGGAGGTGACTGACGCGGGGCGTTTTGGACAAGGAGGGCAGATCTTGCGAACAATTATATTTAAGTCTGAATTATTATTATTTATTTTGTTAAATACTTAATTAGGGATAATTTTGTATTTATCTAGGTTTTTTATTTTGTTCTTATTTTAGTTTCCTATTTTATTTAGAATTCTATTTTAATTTTACTTCTTACTTTGTTAGAGTTGGTGGATTGTACCTCCCTATAAATAGATAGTTTATTCTAGGGTTTTGTAGAGAATATAACTTTTATTCAGAATTAAACTTAAGCTTTGTGCTTGTTTATCTTTGGGTCTCTGGATTGAGGTTTGTTTCTTTAAATCTCTGAATTGAGATTTGTTTTCTTAAATAATCAATCGTGTGTTAGTTATTTCGCGCTACACGCTGTGTCATCTTCACAGCTAAAATGTAGAAAGCTAGCATTGTTAGTAAGATTTGTTAATGAAGATTCTGGGTATTTACCTGTGATTGAAGCAAAACCAAATGGAGGAAAATGTGTTGTCTGTTGCAGCTAGGGGTGTGCACGGTCCGGGTCGGTCCGGAGATTTCAAATTCTCCGGACCCGTCCCAAAATGTCGGAGATTTAAAAATTAAGGCTCCGGAATTGCTCCAAATTTTCGGTTCGGTTCGGTTCGGAGATTAAAATTTTCAGTTCAATTCGGTTCGGAGATCGATTATTCTCCAAATTAAAATTTTCGGGTCAAATCGGTTCGGAGATCAGTTCTTCTCCAATTTAAAAAATAAATAAATAAAAAATTCAAATTAAACTACGA
>CATIWK010057737.1:0-34632 GCA_949634005.1 Mallotus japonicus | reverse complement strand
ATAAAGAGATTGAAATTCATTAATGTAAATGATAGAAAAAAGAAATATATAGCTCTCTAAAATTCTCTCCAAACTCTTTCTAAATTCTCTCCAAACTCTTTCTAAATTCTCTTAAAATCATTCTACTATAAAAATATTTTTTTTCTAATTAAATACTACTAAAATAAAGTAAAGGTAATTTGGTATTTCAAGTTTAGCTCTATAACAAACTAAACAATTCAATCTTAATTTTACAACAATAATAATATTAATAATATTATTATTATTATAACTGTGAATTTCTAAAAATAATTCTTGTTAAAATGGATAAATTTATTAATATATTCGTTAAAAATTCTCTAATAACAAATTTTTATTAATTAGAAAATAAAAAAGATAAAAAAAAGTGAGAAAAAAGAGTTGCCCACCAATTTCTTGTAACATTTTTGTAAATAACATATAGAAAATACAGAATTAATATTACACTACTTAGGTCGTTTTAAGTTTTTTTTTTTTTTTTTCTTGGCCACGGGAGAGGGAGGGGTGGGGGGATTTGAACCCTCTCCTCCTATAAAGATGCCAAACCCTCTACCACTAAGCTAGTAGGAGGCTGGCATCGTTGAAGTATAAGTTTAACAGAAAAAAAAATACATAAAATGGAGAAATTGATAATAACATGGGATTTTTGCTGCATATTTTTCACCAAAGTAAGCTATCAAATTTAGTTTGATTTACTTCAATTGAGTGTTGTAGTTATGGTTCGTATTTGGATGAGAAAGCTTTCAAGATCATAGCATGTGTTCAGGTCCTAAACACAGAGTGTTCTTTTTTTTTTTTTTTTTTAGTGTTCTCTACCTTGCAAGATCAGCTATTTAATTTGTCTCAGGCCAAGCCATTTTTATCCCAAAATAGATAATACATCAAGGCCCATCTTAGTGCCAGATGATGGTAAAACGTCTTATCACATGTCAAGACATTTGGTTGAGAGTAGGATTCAATTCCCAATCCTTTTTTCTTCCATTTCTAGCCATGAGGCTTAGCTATATAGGCTAGCTGTAACAAAAAAAAAAACCTCAGTTCTTAACAAGAAAACGTTATTAATACTTCATAATTCTACTTCACAAAGAACCTCCCACTAGTAATGTTATAGCTTATAATCAATCAAGAGCCATACAAATCCTCTGTTGCTATAGCTCAATCTGCCTGGCAACCTCTCAATATTTGCCAGTCACTTGGAGAAAGAAAAATGACTGTTCCTCTCACTTTCTGCACATTTAACAGGAGAGAAAGACAAGAAGCTTGACCGCTCTTGCTTCCTCAAAATGAAGCCACAGGATCCTATACAAGCGTTCTCCCTGCTATACATTTCAACAAATTTTAACTATAGCTTAAAAGCAAGTTCTCTCTCCCATTTTTTGGGCTGATAAGGTTCGATCTTCACAATTTTGCTACCTTGGAGCAAAGGCAACTCATCACCGGAAGCAATTTTCTCATGCCATACAAATTCATTCTCATATTCAAACTTCTTGAGGGTCTCTGCCACATTTTCAACTTCTTTGCTAAAGACAGATTTCCATGAATCCTCTCCTGATATTTTCCTTTCTGCATTGGTTAGTGCATCTCGAAGAACTCCAATAGCAACTCCAATTTGGCCATCATTCTTTAAACCTCCTGCAAAGTATTTTTTACTACGTAATTCATGTAGAGCTTTGCACGATGATATAAATTCCTGTACAGGACATAAAAAGGACCCATAAACATTTAGTAACTAGATGAGGATGGAACAATGCCTAATCAGGCAGCCAGTGAAACACATAAAGGGAAATCATTTTCTTCCATCTTCTGTGTGAATGCATGCATGAGAGGTCATGTCAGTACAGGGGATTAAACTTTTCTTTATCAAAAGGGGAAGTAGCAACAAACAAATGCATAAATAGCAAATAAAAATATAGCACATAAAATTCAATTTAGAGTATACATTGCTAGAAGCTTCAAAAACCACTGGAAAAGCAATTTGCGCATCTTAAGAAATGCACATCTTTGCCCTGTCCTCTACATTTATTTCTTTCCTTAGGAAATTCGGAAAGTCTGAATTGTAACTGAAAAGCGATCTGGATGTGAAGCTCTTTCCATACATGCACATACTTGCAAAAAAATTATGCATATACACTCATGTTGGACAGTTCAATATGTTTGACTTAGGTAATGTTTCAATTTTCAAAATATTTGGTTCATCTATCTTGTTTGCTTTAAAGAGGCGGATTAAGAATTAAAGTCTAAGAACAACAGCTTCATTTTAAATATAGGCAAAAGTCAGCTAAAATCCCTACATTCAATTGTGGTTTTGAAAATGTGAAATCAAAGTTACCCCCCTTGATATGTATTCTGTCACAAAAACCTAGTGTTTGCTGGAGAATTAATCAACATGAATGGCAATCATTTTCTGCTGCTAGGAAATTACAAAAAGACAAATAATTTTAAATTTATAGTTTGACTAAAACTAGTTTGTTGGAGTTGTAGAATGCCGCCTATTCATCTTATTAAAACCATAAAAGCTCATCTTCATTCTATAATTTGTCTCTTAGCTTAGCCACCATGCCATGCAACAAATAGTGGGGGGAAATATAGTAGCATCTTCCTAGAAGACTCCCTTTATTCTTTCAAATAGCACACTAAGGCCACTAAAATGAGGATTCTATTTAAATTTGGATATTTTGCCCCTCCATTTTCAAACCACTTTAAATATCCTGCAAGAAATCTAATTCTATTCCAGGACATAGTCCCTGAGAAGCAACATAAATTCGTATTACACAGTCTAGATAATTGCCATAAACTATATACGCACCAAAAAGCGTGATGAAATAGCCTTGTACTCTCCAATTCCTGAATTTAAAGCAGCACTGGCCTCACTTAGCAGTTCTGCAACGCCATAGTGCAGCTTTGACAAAACTCCAAAACCAGTATTTCCTGTTTCTTCAGCCTTTATTAAGTACACAGCCTGTCACATTTTTATATCATCAATGATCACGGAGAACAATCTGCAAAATTCCTATCAGCTAACAAATTAAACTAAAAAAAAAGAAACTGCTAAACTGTTGGTAGTTTATGCCACTCAGGAATCAGGACAACAATTGACAAGCTGACAATCAAAGGGGTAACCTGTGCCTCAGCCAAACAAATGAGACTTATAGCAGCAGCAACAGATGAAGTAGCTTCTGGTGGCCGCTCTGTAGACCCTAATAGTTGCAAAGAGGGAAGAACCTCATGAGCCAGATAATGAAATACTCCAGCAGCTTCTCTGAAGATGAAGGCTGATTGCTTCAAGTCTACAACAACGCGAAGGTGGTAAATAGAACATTAATCAACAAAACTCATGCCAGCGAGACATGAATTTGTAACTAATACCCACCTGCTGGCAGAAATTCCAAAGCCCTCTCCCTAAGTGTTGCTCCGTAAAGGAAAAGAGCCATACCAAGCTCAAACCGCAAATTATCAATTTGAAAAAACTTTGGACCTGTAAGGTTTAAAAAAGATGACGAGCCAATAACACTGCTCCATTGTATCCTTAGTTGTGAGATCCACCGGACCATCTGATTGTTGCTGTGAACCAAATCAGCATGAGAAATAAAATTTTCCAGTAATGGTAGATACTGTTCCAGTCTGAGACGTTCCTGAGGTAATTGAATGAAATATCAAATCAGAAAAACCTGCTAAAACACTGGTAGGTATATGAAAAATGGTCATAGGTGCAAACCATGTCACATATTTTGAATCAAACTGCAAATTTAGTCATGAAAACTGCTATTTAACATGAATTCAGCGCCAAAAAAAGAGAAAGTGCACCAAGAATTGCAAACTTTATCACCGCCAAATTGCCAAAAAAAAAAAAAAAAAAACACAGAAAAAGGCAGTAACAGATTTCAGATTGCCCTCAAACAGACTACTCCATCATCTAAGACATGGACAGTGCAAATATTGTAGAAAAACAAGAAACTTGTACACATGAGTTCATCCATCAAAGTCAAGAAGAGAATTTATCATTCATTGGGTTCTAGGAAGTTTAACAAACACTACTTAACATATAGAAAAAAATAGGCCAGCTTTAAACAATATAAACAGCCAATTATACAAATTTTTGACAGAAAAATCACATTTCAGCTTTAAACAATATGAAAAACCAATGGTATAAATCTTTAAAAAAAAAAATCACATTTCAATGAAAAGTTGACCTGCTCACAACGAGAAGTAGATCCACCAGAGATTTCTCTCGCAATAGCTTCAGTGATGAAGCTTGTTTGATTAATGGAGTCTTCGATCACTCTACGTTTGGAGCTCAACTCCTTCAGATGCTCCAGAGTTACAGAATCCTGTGCTGCAATTACATCCTCAAACACAATCTGCAAACATTGCTAGCATATGTTAAAACATAGAGCACAACTCAAGCATACAGTTATCCATGACATAGCTCAATGACAAGGCATAAACCAGCAAACAAATTGTGAAATAAAAAAAAAAGAAACAATGAAATGCTGCAAATTGTAATACAATGCTTCAAGATACATCGATAAAGGTTTTTCCTTATGCTGGGTTTCCTGAAGGGAATAATTATATAAATTTATATCTCAACTAGTTGAATTGTCCCAAAGTGCATAAGAGTTCACATCCCACTAAAAACTTACAATATCCTGATTTGCTACCGGAGACATTATCATATCCCTTTTCAAACTTAATTAAATCCCTTTTCACACTAAAACAAGCAGTAAGCTAGCAAAATTTCTGCAACAAATGGAGATACATGTAGAACACCATGATCCATACATCAATCACCAAAAAAAAAAAAAAAAGAAAAGAACACCAAAAGACATATCCAAACAAAATTCCACTGAAAACCCAAATAAACAATGCCAAGTGCCAGTCAATAAGAAGGCAGATAATACCTTTTTAGTTTTAAGCTTAGCCAATTCTTGATATCGCAGCATCATCCTTACCTACCCTCAAAAAGCTCAAAACAGACAAACGGTAAAGGACCAAAGACCAAGAGATAACAACAAAAGGGAAAAAAAAAAAACACCTGATTTTGCTTTTACAAACTACTATATACCCACATACATTATTGGCAAAAATCCCACAAAAAGAAAGCAATTAGATCCTAATTTGCATACAACTATCAGTCTATCGCATAAAAAACCATTACAGGACTTCTGGGTCGTGCTCGCTGTATGCAAAAAGTACATAGATAATAATTAAAAACGGGAGTCATTTTCAAAGATTAATTCTTTATTAATAGCTTCCTTCTCCGCCAAGATTACAACAGAAGAAGTGGCTGAGAAGAAGGCTCTGGCAATCGCGGGCCTATGGGCTCCCGCTAAACCGTTAAAAAAACCTGGATTTATTATTCGGGTCGGGTTAGATAAAACGCACCGTTTTTTTTTTTAGTGTTTCTCTTCCTTTTCTCCAAAAGTCAAAAACTTTAGCCAGAATGTAATAAGACTTACTACTGTGAACCAAGCGAGCTGCTCGTAAGATTTTTGCAGTTCGATTTTATAAAAACTAGTGGTAAATCCACGCAAAATAATATATATTTTTTAAAATAATTAATTAATTAATTATAATAAATTTAAACTATAATTTAATTAAATATAAAAATAAAAATTTAAAAAATTATTGTTATAATTTTATTTTATTATTTTTTATTAAAAGATATAAATATTTTTAATATGTATGATAATAATAATAATAATAATAATAATAATAATAATAATTAAATAAAATAAAAAAAACATAGCAAATAGTTGAAAAAAGAAATGTTTCAATTAGAATAAAAAATATAATTTTTGATGGAAAGAAAAAGTAATATTTTATTATGTAATATAATTTAAGTCTTTTATATAAAATAAAATATGCGTAAACTAAAATAAGATTTTTTTATTTTTTATAGAAAAATATTATGAATTTTAATAATTTAACATATAAATTTTTAAAAATAAATGTTGAATTATAAAAAATGATACTTGTCAAAATTTAGATAATAACTTTTGAACTCAGCATTATATATATATATATATATATATATATTTTGGACAATGATAAAATACTTCACTACTTGATCAAATGCCTTAAAGAGGATAACAAGAAGCACTAGGCCAACAAGAGAACCAAAATGAGAACAAAAAAAGGTATGTGACCTTTTAGAACCAGAACATTTCTGGGACTACTTCAAGGGTAGTCTCTTTTGTAGACATACATATTAAAAATAAAAATTTATTTAATTCTGTATATTAAAATTTATTTAATAAAAAAATTAATTTAAAATTATGTAAAATTTAACTTATAAAACTCTTAATTTAAATAAAAATTTACGAACCAACTCATAAATTTTTTTTTGACCGAACCAACTCATAATTTTACTACATTAACACTTTAATATAAAATATATAATAAATATAAAATTTTTATTAATATAAAATTATAATTTTTATTAAATATATATAATTGATTTAATAAATAATTTAATCTGTTCGGCTCTCCTCGACTCGGCTCCGCTGCATCCGCTCCTTTCGCTGATGAATTCAAACGGAAGAACCCTTTAATTAATTTATTTTTTCAACATTTGCAGATCGAATTGAGAAAATTGGTTAAAAAAAAAAATAGAGAAATGGCAAAAAGTTGATTAAATTTATCGAGCCAGGCCCAATCTTGCATCTATACTGTTTACTAAAGCATCTTTTTGGTGAAGAGTAATTTAGAGGCAATCACGGAGTTTTGATCTTGTGTTTAGCTTTGTCAAGGCCGCCACCATGGCGGACAAGCAGCTGATCGTGGCTGTTGAGGGTTCTGCAGCAATGGGTCCTTTTTGGCAAACTATACTTTCTGATTACCTTGAAAAGATTATCAGGTTTTTTTCTTGTTTCTTATATATTCCATGTAAAGAATTGAAAGTTGAGTTAAATTTTTCTGCAATTAGGGTTTTTTCTTTCTTAAATATTTGAAGCAACCAGCTCAATTCATTAAATTCAGCAGTTGATGTTCCTTTGTTCCTTAGTATGTAGAGTTATCTGAATTGGATATTAATTCTTTTGCTTGTTACATCTACTTTGTGAAGTTGACTGATGATAATTAGATACTGTTATTTGTTATTTGATTTCAACATATGTTTATTTGGTTTTCTATTCAGTTTGTCTTTTTAGGCATCGATGCATTGACACCTTTTTGCTCACCTTGTGCAGGTCGTTTTGTGGTAGTGACTTGACCGGGCAGGTAAATCAAATTTTCACCTGGATTAAGTTATAACAATCTTGATTTTTTACTAAATGAAAATTAATTTGATCAAGCTCCGTGGGAGGTACAAGTGATCTAATGTGTAAATACATTGCCTATGAAGTGATCTAATAGATTTATGGATAATGTGGTGTCTCTAACTTTAGGGTAGGCTATCTTTTCGTTCCCACAATTGCTTCTTCTGTTGCCTTAGTTATTTTGAATATCTCATTATTTGGATACTCCATTTATCGAGGGTTTATATGGAATTTAGAACCCAAGGTTGGAGATGCTTTTTCCAAAGGAAAAGTGGTGAGGTCTAATTGGCTAAAGTGGACAGTAACATTTGCATGGCTGACAGATCACTGATTTCTTAGTTTTCTTCCTTCCTAGTTTTAACAAAATGTGGTTTGAACCAGTAGGCTTGGATGATTGAAATAACATTTGCCTATAATGATATTTTATGTTAATCATGAAATGAAGCACTTACAGAATATTTTTTCTTAACTTCTGTTTGGAGTTGGTTTTTAAGTAAATTTATTTGTCTGTTGGAGATTTTACCATCAATTTCTTTTTTGTGGTTTGCTTTTCTATTATTTAGCTGCTTGACTTGCTTATTATTGCCTTCTACATGATCATATATCTGTGATTGTGCATTTGATTTTTCTTTTATGCAACACAGAAGCCCCCGACTTCTAATGGTGAGCTATCGTTGGTCACATTTTATGCGCATGGATCATATTCTGGTATGCCTTTTACTTTATCTTCTTCATTCATTTTATGAAAATGAGTTCTTGGTTGATCATGCTATGTTGATTGACACTGGGCAAACCTGCCAAAGCATACATAGATTTGTGGAGGTCTACATTTCTGCTGGCATTCTTCTTCTAACATCACTTAAAATGTTTGTTTGCCCAGCAAATAGTTATATATATAGGGCTTTGAGGAGTTGTATTAGGATGTTCTAGTTGAACTTCATCTTGTAATTGTTTTACTCATAGATGAAATTGAAATTCTAAAGAAGTTCATGTTCATGCACTATCGGGTTTCTTACAAGTTTTATACTTTTCGTGGTGCCTAGCCCAGTCTCTGTAATTTAAAACTTTATATGAAATATTCATGTGTAAATTTTCTTAATCTCCATTAATTTGAAAATTTTGTGGTAAAACAAAATAAAAAAAATTGTTGACTTTGCAATATGCTAGGCAGTTATATCTTCATTGTGCCATGGTGGTATGAAATTCAAATCTTGTATTCCACTATGTTTATGCTTTACTTTGCTAGCTTGCAAAAGTACCATAATCTCATTTTTATGATTTTTTGTGTAGCTTGCTTAGTGCAACGAAGTGGCTGGACAAGAGATGTTGACATCTTTTTACAGTGGCTGGCAGCCATTCCTCTTGCCGGGGGTGGCTTCAGCGATGCTGCAATTGCAGAAGGGCTTTCTGAAGCTTTAATGGTACACAGTGCTCGTCTTCTAAAGTTTATCTTTTTAAGTTCTAAGCCTATTTGTCTCTGACTAAAAGCTATTTGCATTACTAATCTTTAACAATGGTAGCTAGTGCAATTTCTTTGCTTCATCATTTCTTCCATATGAGGCAAAATCAACTAAGCTGTAAATCTCAGCTTAGTTCTTTGGTTGTTAGCCTTACTGTTATTGTCATTGACTCATGACAATAAATTTGGACAGAAGTTAGTCTGAAAAAAAATTTAAGCAGCAGACAAGGAGTTAAATTGAATAGATTGATTAATCAATTGCAGAGGATAGGCCTCATTGGATTTTTTTTTTTTTTTCAATAATTGGCTAGATGTTTCCTTATGCTCCAAATGGAAGCCAAGCTCAACAGAATATAGATGGGCAAAGGCATTGTGTTCTTGTTGCTGCAAGTAATCCTCATCCCTTGCCCACACCAGTCTATCGACCACAAATACAAAATTTGGAGCAGAATGAAAATATTGATTCACAAGCAGAAAGTCGTCTATCTGATGCAGAAACAGTTGCTAAATCATTTCCTCAGGTATTTTTACATTGTTTTCTGTGGTACCTACTGGTATTGTCTAATTTCACTCTATTTCTTTTTAACAAGCCTCATTATTTGGTCACTAACCCCTAGTTTCATTGCAGTGCTCTGTTTCCCTGTCTGTTATTTGTCCAAAACAGCTTCCAAAACTTAGAGCGATCTATAATGCGGTAAGAATGTGAATTACTTGATGTCAACTATTTGTTTTGTCAATTTGTACCATGTCACTTGCACAAAAGCTCCTGTATAGTGCAGTCAGCATCTCAATGACAACTTGTCTTTGTTCATGCATTACTCATTTAGCTTAGTCAGGTCAACATTTGATGTGGCTGCAGACAGAAGGATTTAGTTGCGATAATTTCATGGCACTGTGGTAATGGATGATGCTTGCACAGATGCAAAAGCTAAATAGATCATTACTCTGCCATTATGTAATAGACAAATATTAACGAGAAAATAAATGAGGGAACCAACATAGTTATATCCTAATATTGCCAATAATCCCATTTCATCTGATTGATGATGGGGCATCCTAATGATGTATCTCTTTTGTAAATATAGGGCAAGCGCAACACTCGAGCAGCTGATCCAACAGTTGACAATGTTAAAAATCCTCATTTTCTTGTTCTAATCTCTGAGAACTTCATGGAGGCTCGCTCTACTTTAACTCGTCCAGGAGTTGCAAATCTGACTACTAACCAGAGTCCTGTAAAAATGGATGTTGCTTCAGTTACTTCTGTTGCAGGGCCACCTCCACCTTCAATACCATCAGGTTGTTTGTGCAACTGTTTCTGTTGGCCATTTGCTTGCTTTGTTTTTCTTTTTCTTTACTGAGGCACATCATCTATCTTGTTTTTTGTATGACTGTCAAGCGTCCTATCATAGTTTCAGCAATATTTAAGCATTTGAATGGAGCTTTTCTGTTAGGATTATCCTGCAAGATTTATCTGCTTAGCTTTAATTTATAAACTTTTGTTGTGTTTGAAATATTGGTACAAACCATGAGGTGAAGAGAAGTATTTGTTTTATGCATATAGGTGACTGCCATTATTTGTAGGCTCATTGGATAATTGCCATGTTAAATTGTTGCTTTGCCACTCTTCCTGCTTGGATTCTTACTTTCTTCTCAAATTTTAGTTAATGGATCAATCATGAACCGGCCACCAATTTCTGTTGGAAATGTTCCCACTGCAACAGTAAAAGTTGTGAGTATCATGTATATCTTTTATTTTGGTTTTGTCTGATTACTGGGAAATAAGGTTGCTTCTAAAATGTTATTACTATCATGGTTATCAACATAATCACAAACTGTTATTTTTTATGTTCAGGAGCCAACCACTGTAACTTCCATGGCAACAGGACCTGCTTTTCCACATATTCCATCTACACGTCCTGCTTCTCAAGCAGTTCCCAGCTTGCAGACTTCTTCACCACCTACAACTACCCAAGAGATGATTACAAGTAGTGAAAATGTACCAGAATTAAAGCCTACTGTCAGTGGGATGCCACAATCTGTACGGCCTGTGCCTCCTGGTGCTGCAAACGTAAGCATACTGAATAATCTCTCCCAAGCACGCCAGGTGATGAACTCTGCTGCCCTAACTGGAGGGACTTCTATTGGTCTCCCATCAATAAATCAAACTCCTGTGGCCATGCATATGTCAAATATGATATCCAGTGGAATGGCATCGTCTGTACCTGCTGCTCAAACTGTATTTTCATCAGGACAATCTGGTATCACTTCAATAACAGGATCAGGAACTCTTACAGGAACAACACAAATTGCACCAAACTCTGGTCTTGGTTCCTTTACTTCTGCAACATCTAATATTTCTGGAAATTCAAACCTTGGAATGTCGCAACCAATGGCTAACCTTCAAGCAAATGTTAGCATGGGCCAATCAGTATCTGGCATGAGCCAAGGAAACCTTTCAGGAGGACAAATGGTGCAAAGTGGTATTGGCATGAACCCGAACATGATGAATGGTCTTGGTCCATCAGCTGTCTCATCTGGAGCCAGCACGATGATTCCAACTCCAGGAATGGGTCAACAAGCACAAACTGGGATGCAGTCGCTTGGCGTGAATAACAATTCAGCAGCTAATATGCCATTGTCACAACAAACAACAAGTGCTTTGCAGTCAGCTCAATCCAAATATGTCAAAGTCTGGGAGGTAAGCTTCGACACATTTTAATTAAAGATTTACCATGTATAGCGATTTTTCAACTTCTGATACTCAAATCAAGAAGGGTTTTCAACTTTTAGCATGTATATCTTTACTTACAAATACCTGCCCAACCACCCAAGAGAACGACTGATCTGTAAATTAAATGTTTTAAATGAGTAAAAAATCTTAGAACCTAAATTCCTATTGTGTCCCAGGTGACCCAAAAAGACCAAACTATCTGTTCTTTAGGATGGGAAACTCTTTTGCCTTCCCTTTTACACAGACTTGCATTATTTAGAAACACCGAGATACCTTAATTTTCATACTCTAAGGCTAATAGAGAAAGATTGGCATTGCTCCATATAAAATAACTTCTCTCCTCATGTTGAGAACACACCCATGAAATCTTTTTTTTTTTTTTTCGTTTACAGATCTCCACTTAAAGTTATGGAGGCATTTTTTAATTTCTCATCAATGGTATTCCTCATTGATTGTCACTTTAAAACCATCAGAATTCTCTTCTCCCTTGATTAGGGGTATAATCGAGCCGACACACTACGAAGCTTGAGCTCAACTCGATTTTCAAGCTCAAACTCAGTCGAGCTTTTTTTTTTTTTAGCTCGAGCTCAACTCGATTAAATAATTCATATACTCGAGCTCGACCTGATTCGACTCCATTAATTAAATAAAATTTTAATTTTAAAAAAAATATATATTTTAAAATATTCAAACTCGAGCTTGAACTCAACTCGGTCCGATAAGATATATTTATAATTATATCTAAATAAAATGGTAAATATACTCTATTAAGCTCGTTAACCTATCGAGTCACATATTTAGGAGCTCGAGCTTGACTCGATAACTTACTTGAGTAGCTTGAGCTTGAGCTTGACTTGATAATAATTGAGTCGATTTCAAGTTTTTCTCGAGTCGATCTCGAGTAGCTCACGAGTCGGCTTGACTTGGTTACACCCCTACCCCTGATAAATCCCCTTGGCTTAAGGAAAGATAAAGTGAAACAAATGCCCAGCGGGACAATTTGACCATGCTAAACTGTGTCTAATATCTTACAGATTTGTTTTCTGTTGATTGTAATATGCTATTAGAAACTGTTAATCATTTTTCATTGAAGATCTCAAAACTCTTCATCGGCATGGGGTGAACTTGTGAAGTAATTCATTTTGAACTATGAAAATGCATGCAGGGAAATTTGTCGGGCCAGCGTCAAGGACAGCCTGTCTTCATCACCAGATTGGAAGTATGTCTGAAACACCAGATGAATATTCACAAAATTAATGCCACTTAATCATTTTAGTTACTGCATCATGCTTCTTTTTCACTGTTACTAGTACTTGAGCTTTTTTTTAGCCTTATGCATGAACCTCACACCATATATATTTGTTGCAGGGTTATCGGAGTGCTTCAGCTTCTGAGACGTAAGTTCACAATTATGAAATACATTATACTATTATTTACCAATACAGATTTTCCCTTTCTTAAAGCTGCTTTGATTGTTTTTCTGTGATGTAATCAATACTTAAGTTTCATTCATTGACCATAAAGACATGCATGTTGAAGTGACTTTATACTTGCCTTCTCTTCCATGTGAATTGAGAAGAAGATGAGAGGTGAATCAAGGATGATGTGGGTGTAATAAAGAAGGATTTGGAATGCAACAGCAAACCTAATAGAATATAAACCAATTCATTGTCCTGACTCAAAGCCAAGATTGAAGCAGAGTTGAGTTGAATTGGAATTATAAGCTAATTATTGTTGGTGCAAAATTGCTGGGGAAGTAATGTCATAAACATATGTCTGTAAGAGTCTGGATGAACTGAATCATGTAAGGTGGATAGATCCATTTTGTTTATTTTCCAAAATTCACATTTATTATTTTTGTGATTATAGTTATTTGTTTGAAAGTACTGGTAACACTAGAGAACTGAAGTACTAAAATGCTGAAATCATTGTGGTCTTGAATCCTCGCAAACCTTCCATCCATCCTCTCTTCTAGTTTCATAATGGAACAAATGTCATTCTCTGTTTGGCTCACATAATGTGTATGTCCCTTGACCTGTGTTCTGTTAAACTGTTTTGTCTCCGCTTTTATCAACTTAACACAAAACAAAAATCATATGCATGCCTAAACAAAAATGCTAAGATGGATTCAATTGGTTGATGAGTTTTCTGGTGCCCTTTTCAGGCTTGCAGCAAACTGGCCATCAACAATGCAAATAGGTCGGCTTATATCTCAGGACCACATGAATAACAAGTAATCACCTTTTGTTTGAAAATTTTCTGTTGTCCATCTTGAGTTGATTTATTCATTTTTGTGCCTGTGGACTTGCTATAATTATTATCCTTGTGAATTTCATTTTATTTGACATAGGCAATATGTTGGGAAAGCTGATTTTCTAGTGTTTCGAGCAATGAATCAGCATGGATTCCTTGGACAACTGCAAGAAAAGAAGCTTGTAAGTTTTCCAAATGCTTAGATTAACAATAGTCTTATTTTTGGCATGTCATCATTTCTCAATTTTTTAGTGTCAAGTTGTGCCGTTTATATTTTCCCGTCTTTCATCGTTATATGACTTTCATGATTGGATTCAGAATACTAATGTTCTAATTTTATCCTGTCACATATCTTGTATGTGCATGTTCATGATTCTTTTTTCAAATTAGTTAATTTTATCCGTTAAGTTTGAAAACTTGGACTCTTTTAGTTATTTGATTGGCCTTTCTGATGTCATTCTTAATCTCCCAAGTGTGCAGTCATCCAGCTGCCATCACAGACATTACTGCTTTCCGTTTCTGACAAAGCCTGCCGCTTGATAGGGATGCTTTTTCCTGGGGTAAGATTTCCTGCACCTTGTTCAATTTCCGCAGAACTAAGAAGTTTTTCACTTTCTGTAAAATCACAAATTACAGAAGCTTGCAGTGCAAATTTAGCAGGATGTCTCACTTTCTTTTTGTTTTGAATTTTCTTTTTTCAATCTGCTTTGTTGCTGTTTGTTATTTGTTGCATGTGGTTAAGCCTGCATTATATCTGGCCTGTGAATCGGTCATTGAAGATTAGGCCAATTACTCTGCATTTTAATTTACCCAAGCTTTATGTGGAACCAGGATATGGTTGTGTTTAAGCCACAAATATCCAGTCAGCAGCAACAACAGCAACAAATGCAACAGCAGCAACAACAGCAACAAATGCAACAGCAGCATCACCAGCAGTTGCAACAACAGCAGCATCCACAGCTACAGCAGCAACAACTCCCACAGATGCAACAGCAACAACTCCCGCAGATGCAACAGCAACAACTCCCGCAGATGCAACAGCAGCAGCAAATTCCACAACAGCTTCCACAGCTTCAACAGCAGCAGCAGCTTCCACAGCTGCAACATCAGCAACATCAGCAACAGCATCCCCAGTTGCAGCAGCAACAACAATTATCACAACTGCAACAGCAGCAGCAGCAGCTTCCCCAGTTGCAACAGCAGCAGCAAATGGTTGGAACGGGAATGGGTCAAACATATGTTCAAGGTCCAGGCCGGTCACAATTAGTTCCTCAGGGACAAGTTCCATCACAAGGGCCAACAAACATGACTGGAGGCGGATTTATGAGTTAAATAAGATCTGTCACTAAAAGACATAGTGAGCTGAATGCAAGTATCGTGAAAGGAATACTTTAGTAGTTATACTTGCCCTATGGGTATCTTAGGCCTGAAAGCACACGGTCAGGCTAAAATTTATTGTTGTCGCTGTAAGAAAAAATCATTAAATTATACATTATCAAGTATCTTGTTAATGTGATTACTCACGATGTCACTTATATGTTGCCTGTAGATATCTTGGAGTTGTTCTTTTTTTTTTTTTTGGGTCGAATTTTGGAGTTGTTCTGATAACCTTATGTATTGACAGGATTGCAACAAAAGAGACGGATATAATGCCATAAATGGATTTAGCTAGTTCCAAAGCAGTGGCAGATTTAGTGGCATGTGAAACATAGGTGACGAGGGATGGTGCTAATATATAACAAGCAATCTCCAACGTTAGCATCAACCATTGCAGCTGAAACTATGGCAATAATACTTCCATCACACACTAACAATGGGTTAGGTTTAGGTAGATCGTTGTCACCAACCAACAAAACTTCCCTTCATTGGCTCCAAGCGGGTTGAAACACCGCACCATCTCAACCAGGATTATTCAGGAAAAAAACAATACTCCAGATCGTCAGGACGAGGTTCTATTCGCTGAAGAAATATAACTTATTACAACTATGGAATAAAGATAAAACTTATCTACCACTCTTTAAATAATTTTCTGTGTTTCTTTACTTGAAAAGGAGCATGTGAGGAAGGAAAAATGTAATACCCACCTAACTATTATTACCTTTCACATTCCATTAAAACACGGCGGTCAGCACAACGCTATGAAATTTATCAGTGCGCTGTGATGTAAGGATATTGGAAGGTAAGATGGTGACTTTCATGCTTCTACAAGATTTTCCATCTTGGGAACAACAATATTGGGTCCTAATGTGAGTCCTGAAGAAAATCATCACCACGATTCATTGTGGAATCACATCAACTTTCACAGTTTTAATAAAAAAAAAAAGAACATTTTTAATCATAACGATAATGATGGTCATGATGTATAAGTGACGACAAAAAAATAAATAAATAAAGTGGAGTGGCATTTCGTCCCATAATTTTGTGGTATGTAGTCATCTTTCGGCCTCCAAAGTTAATTAATGGGGACAGTTCATTACAGGAGAAGAATATGACCTGCACCAACTTTAAATTTAATCATTATAGGCGAAACTAAGACTATCCCTTTAATAAAAGCAAGCAAACTATATATATAAATGTTGGCAGTGTAATCATTTTCGGATGGATTCAAATCACCAACCAACAAAACTAACCCATCATTGGCTCTTAAGTCTCGAAATTCCGCAACCCTATAATACAGGAAAATACTTTTATGTCAAGAAACAAAGAAATAAAGAAATGTGCATTGGTATCATTGACTTCACTGAATCATATATACATTATTTCTATACCAAATGCATTTAGATAAATGTTGTCACTTCATGCTTGTGTACGGTGTACCATAGATCATTAACTTCACTTAATCATATATACAGTATATTCTGTACCAAATGCATTTCGATGAATGTTGTCACTTCATGCTTGTGTACCATAGATAAAAATGGTTTATTAGCCATGTTAATTAATGTCCTTCAAATGGCAAGAACCCATTAACTAGTTGCTAGTGGTGGGCTCTTAACATCACTTTATAGATGAAAAAAAAAAAAAGAAAAGAGAAAAAAATTCTCATTTCATATTTTATTACTGCAAGTAGTGAAGAGAATGCTTCTTGGATGCTACTAATTTGAGAGCAATCAAAGCACTGCATATATATACATTGATTTATGATCATTTAACTCCAACATTGAAGGGGTCTTCATCTTTGGTTGCTAGCTCTAGCTGGAAGGATGGTTTCAACTTCTCCTTCTAAGGTAAGTATAGGACATGGCCATGCATTAATTCTGACTTTACTAGTAGTACGCATAAGACTATGAACTGTTTTTCAGAAAATTTGTTAGCTATTGTTCTTTACTTATGTTGAATTCTCTTACAGGAAGATCAGTCCATCGAGAAATGGATGGAAGGGGATCCTTCTCGCCGAGCCAAATGGTGGTACTCAACTTTCCACACAGTCACAGCCATGATTGGGGCAGGTGTTCTCAGTCTGCCCTATGCCATGGCTTACTTAGGCTGGTAAAGAATCAACTGCTGGTATACTTGCTGAATTTTGCAAAAGATAGTTATATTTATCTCTTCTTTTTAATTTTCATGCCATCAGGGGTCCAGGGACAATGGTTCTAGCATTATCCTGGTGCATGACCTTAAACACAATGTGGCAAATGATACAGCTTCATGAATGTGTTCCTGGGACTCGTTTTGATCGATATATTGACCTTGGTAGACATGCTTTTGGGCCAAAACTGGGGCCATGGATTGTTCTACCTCAGCAATTGATTGTCCAAGTTGGATGTGATATTGTGTACATGGTCACCGGAGGGAAGTGTCTCAAGAAGTTCATGGAGATGTCCTGCGCTACTTGCACACCTATCAGGCAGTCTTACTGGATTGTGATATTTGGTGGCATCCATTTTTTTCTGTCTCAGCTTCCTAATTTCAATTCTGTAGCTGGGGTTTCTTTAGCAGCAGCGATCATGTCACTCAGGTTCTAATTCTTATTTTTTTCTTAGATATATGCTTGATTATAACAAGCTATATTTGTTTCTAAAAGGGTTATTTGTAAATAAAATCATGACTTTTAGTGTTTTTTGCAATTTAATCACGACATTTGAAACTTGGCACATTAAAACATGAATTTGCATTTTTTGGTAAGTCGAAACACCGATCAATTAACCGGTGAAAAAGTGCTTATGTGGCAGGCGATGTGTCAGGCAAAAAGTGCTTACGTGTCGCCTGCCACATAAGCATACGATCACCGGATATTTGATCGGTGTTTCGACTTGCCAAAAAATACAAATTCATGTTTTAATGTGCCAAGTTTTAAATGTCGTGATTAAATTGTAAAAAGTGCTAAAGGTCATGATTTTATTTGCAAATAACCCTTTCTAAAATGAAGAAAATTTTGAGAAGTTCATATTGAAAACATCATTATTGAACTAGTAGTAATGAGTTTGAATTTCTATAAATAAAATCTTGAATTCGAGATTTGGATTTAGGAAAATAGATGCTGAAAGAGTTTTGCACCCGTTAAAGAATTCATCCGACTCTATTAATCAGGGTTATTGTCACTACAGGATAGTAGAAATAATTATAACAAATAAATATTGAGAATTGATAAATTCTTGTTATGATAAACTTCTATGGGTTAACAATAGGCAAGTCATGGGGCCTGTTAATATTTTTTCGGCTTGTTGCTCTCCAACTTTGGGTGAATTTATAGCAGAAAGTTCTAAGATTCTCACCTTTAGCACTCACTGGGCCACGGGTACAGAGCCATTGCTTTTAGTAGGGTAACTTCATTAAATTTTGAGATACGATGTCTTCTGCTGATTACTTTCTGACTAGCTGCAAGTATGGAGAGGAAGAAATGTAATCTTGTGGAAAGAGTTCAGGGGAATTTCTGGTTAAAACTTTAGTCACCTATTATGAAACTCAAAAATGAAACAAGACCCATCCATCAAACTTGCATCTAGAGATAAAAGACAATAGTTTCAAAAGAAGTTGTCTGCATATTCATCGATTTCTTTTACTTTTGAATTGTTCATCCAGTGATTGTGAGAACGCATACATGGTGTGTAGGATCTTACAAAAAAAGTTATTTTTAAAAAAGGCTACATTTGTACCATCCCTAATATATAAAAATTGTCGTATTTAAACAAGTAATGAAGTGGTCTAATAGTCACTTCTCTATGAAGACATCATCAAGCACATAATTCAAATTTTGTCACCATTTATGGAATTATTTACCTAAAGTGCGTTGTCTTCTGTTGTGAAGTATATCAATATTTAAGTCATTTGATATCTTTACTAATGAAAAAGTTATCATATTTAATCTCTCATGGTCTGTATCGACCTAGATCAAGGAAAAAGTTTGTCACTCAAATATTTCAATATAAAGTCTATGTGGAATTTGAGCAATGATTTTTCTGAAAAAAAAAATGAAAAGTTCATGCTAATTCACAAATCTTTTATTGTTGGCTCTCTGCAGATTCTTATTGGACTAAGTTTCTGATTGCAGTTATTCAACAATAGCATGGGCAGGTAGCTTGGCGCATGGTCAGATTGACAATGTGAGCTATGCATATAAGCACACGAGTCCAGCAGACATGATGTTTCGAGTGTTCAATGCACTGGGCCAAATATCATTTGCATTCGCAGGGCATGCGGTTGTGCTAGAAATTCAAGCTACAATCCCATCAACTCCTGAAAAGCCTTCAAAAATACCAATGTGGAAAGGTGCATTAGGGTCTTATTTCATCAATGCAATATGCTATTTCCCTGTTGCTCTCATAGGTTACTGGGCATTTGGACAAGATGTTGATGATAATGTGCTTATGGCACTCAAAAGACCTGCATGGCTAATTGCCTCTGCTAATCTAATGGTCGTAGTTCATGTCATTGGTAGCTACCAGGTATGCCGCCTGTTTAATCAAATGTACATATATATAGTTAATTCTTCAATCCTGCTTGGCATAACAATGAAGATCTCTCAACTTGCAGGTCTATGCTATGCCTGTTTTTGCAATGTTGGAGAATATGATGATCAAAAGATTGAACTTTCCACCAGGACTTGCACTTAGACTCGTGACTCGATCTGCTTATGTTGGTGAGCAATTGAAATTTTTTTTCTTTCTTGGCATTAACCATGACCATACTGTTTCATAATGGTAAGTTTCAACCAACATGAATCAGATAAAATAGCACCATCAATTGAGCTTTAGGAAGAAAAAAAAAAGGGCACAAAGATCATTTCCTGATTGCTTACAGTCTCATGTCCCTGATAAAAACCTTGCAGCATTTACACTGTTCATTGGAGTCACTTTCCCATTCTTTGGAGATCTCCTTGGGTTCTTTGGTGGATTTGGTTTTGCTCCCACTTCATATTTTGTAAGTCTCTTATGATGATATTTACTATTGATACTTTTTAATGAAGGAAGAACTAATCCATGATCAAAATGTTGGATAATATTCTTGCAGCTACCAAGCATAATGTGGCTGATCATCAAGAAACCTAAAAGATTCAGCCTCAAATGGTTCATCAACTGGGTAACATATCACACAACTGATTCATAATGGTTTATATATGAAAATTCTTGTACTAACTTTAATTTTCTTTTTGTTCTTGTTATGTTCAGGCTTCAATATTTGTTGGGATGTTCATTATGTTGGCATCAACAGTTGGTGGATTCCGGAATATAGTCGCTGATGCTTCCACATATAGATTCTATACATGATTAAGTGATGATGAAAATGTTTAACTGAGTTACAAGACTCCTTTAGTTTATTAATGATGATGTTTATGTGATGCTTTAGTTATATGTTTAGCAAGAAAACATGTTTGACACTTGCAAGGGTTGTTTTGTTCATACTTCGGAATGAAATCGGAATGAAGGGATTCAGAAATCGAATGTAGATTTTAACAAAGTGCTTTGTTTAAATGGGAATCGGAATCGGAATAAATCTTATTTATATATGAAAATATATTAAATAATAATTATTATTAATTTATATATTTTATTTCGTTACTTTAAAAAATATTATATTTCATAAATTTTAATAATATATGACAACATTTAAAATTTTGACTAATTTATAATTAATTTAACTTGATTTTATGGGAATGAAAAATCATTTTTTATCCGTACAAGGGAATAGGTGTTTTCTATTGATGAGGGAATTTATTCTCACTCCCATACAAAATTTAATGAACCAAACACCAAAAATCGAAATCACTCATTCCGGTTCCAATTCTCACCTTTAGGGAGCGTTTGGTTCGTGCTCCAGAATTGGAATCGGAATCGGAATGAGAAGGAATAGGAAAGGAAAAGGGAATGAAAATTTAAAGAAAATGTTTGGTTATGTAGGGAATGAGGATGAGAATCAACATCATTAGCAACTAATTTTTTTATGAAAATTATTTTTGTAATTATTTTATATATATATAAATTAACATTATTATTATTTTTATATATTAAATTAATATTATAATTATCTATTATAAAATATTTATTTATAAATATATTATTATAATTTTTTAAAAATTATTATAAAAATTATTTATTTATGATAAATATTTTTATTCAAAATTTAATACATATTTTTATTAATCTATATATTTTATTTATAAATTTTAAAAAATAAATGTTAGTATTTAAATATTTGACCAATTTATAATTTGATTTGACTTGATTTTCAAGGGAATCAATAGAAGGAGAATGGTGATTCCAATTGATGAGGAATCACATTCTCATTTCCATGTTAAAATTTAGCTAACCAAACACTAAAAATCGGAATCATCCATTCCAATTCTGATTTCTATCTTTTTTTTTTTTTAACCAAACAAATGCACCCTTAGTATATGTACAATAGTTTGAGTGTAGACAAAAATATCCTGATTGCTTAATAATTATGATGTAATATGATGTATAATAAACTGTACATATTGTAGGCGGTGGGGTTCAGCGTAAACCCAAGTTTTCGGCGACCACGACACTGTGTGGGCTCAGGGCCCGCTAGGGAATAGAACAGAGGCTTATAGCCCAAGTTGGAGATGTAGTCGCCACCCGGATGAAACTCGAAAAAACCTTTACAGCAACTGAATTCCATAGAGGTTCCCTAAAAACAGTTTTCAGATAGTGGATTCGAAAACTGGGTATGGGCTTTTGGAAACTCACCCAACCTTACAGTGGACCTCCGTTTGTATTTTATGTTATATTACTTTTAATTATTCAATTATTTCCTTATTTTACATGCAAATTGCAATATCCTCCAAACAAATTTTCAATTTTACAATTTAACCCAAGTTATGGATACATGCAAATTAGTTGTGCTTCTCAACATTAATCACAAGTTGTATAAATTCATCAAAGGAAAATAAATAAAATAAGTGTGCATGCAAAGAAATGGAGGGAGGAGAAAGGAATTACAACCCTTTAAAACACAAGAAAACTAAATAAATAAATAAAAATAAACTAAAAATGCACACACAAAGAAAGGAGAGGAGAAAAGAATTGCAACGTTTAATCATGCAACATAAAATAAAATAAAAGTAAATAAAGAATAATAAAGATTTCCTAAACTAAGGTTGACCACTTAGCAACTTAATTATCGCTCTAATTAATTCCTGAAAATTTAAATTAATTAACTCCACAAATAAAAACCTACAAAAGAAAACCATCAAGTTAAATTCTTAAAAATAATAAAGTAAAATAAACAACAAATTAAGCAATTGTATTTAACCTAACAAAAATATAATTAACAAATAAACATCAATACAATGAAATAAAATATAAAATACCACAAAAATGATAAACAAAAGGAAATACATAAACAGTCAAAGTTCCATGAAAAGCATGCAAAAAATAAAGTAATCAAATTGATTATTTGAAATAAACTACTAAATAAATATGCAAAAAAAAATTCTAAACATTAATGAATGCATCACTTTAATTAAAATAAAAGGCATTTTGCAAATTAAATGAACACCAAAAAAAATTAAACAGTAATGAATTTAGCAATAACAAAAGGAATCACATCAAATAAACACATGAATTTGATATTATTAAAGTATTTTAGGTAAATAACACAAATTAAGAAAAATGGACAAAAAAAAAAGAAAATGGTGATGCCTTCCCTAGGCTATTAGGGCGATGATGACATCGCCTTAAGCCACAGATGCGGCGCCTCTTTGGTAAGGCGTCGCCTCAGTTCTAATTTAGAACAAAAATAAAAATAAATTCTTTTCCTTTTAAAAACATATGTAAAATGCGAACTATTGTAAATGAACAACACAAACTTTAATGAGTGACTGCAAATAAGTACATTTTACATAGAAAATCCCATTTGAACAAATAAAAGAAGATCAAATAAGACTGTAAAACCAAAGTGAATCAGAAGGCCTTACTGTTCTAGACTGGTTTGATCCCCTAACTGCAGCCCTCATAAGTGAAATTTGATTCTAACTACTTCTGAATGCAAGGATCAGCCTTTGTCTTTTAAAAATGGACTTCGAAGTGTCTTCAATTAATTCCCTTCTTTCCTCTCCTCCTCTTACTTTTCTTGTTTCTGCAATTCTTTTTGAATTACTTGCTCTAGTCTGTTCCTTTAGACTTCTTCCCTTTTTTCTCTGTTAGGTTTTTTACCCTTTTTTCTTTTTCAAAATAGCCTCCCCCTATTGAAATCTCTCTCTTCCCTTTTATTTTTTTCCTTTAACAAAAACCCCACTTCCTTCTCTTCTGCTATTGGTAACAATCTCTGTTATTTTGGAGATCGTGCCAACGTGTAAAGGATTTCGCAGCTCAGATATTTTGGCCGTTATCATTTTAAATGCAGAACCACGTAACTAAGGCATTGCCTTAGCAAATGCTCTATCGCCTTATCAGATAAGGCGATATCTCATCGATCAGGCGTCGCCTTAGTATTTCTGAGCTGACGTTTTAATGGGCTTTGTGGACCTCTGGTCTATTTTCAGGAAGGTTTGGGCTGGACCTTGTATTCCAGGCTTGCTTTTGTCACTTCTCATCATCAGGCTTCTGTTGCAAGCCGATCAAACCATGTGTCTACACATATATTGTATCTGGATTGGCACCCATTGTCTCCAATTGTTATATCATGGACCCTTGTCCATATTGCAATATGGACCAGGGGTCATTACATGTGCCAATTAAAAAAAAAACGAGCGTCTTTTTTTTTTTTGCATACGTTCATTGACCTTTACCTGCAGGTTTAATGAACATGTAGGTGAAGATCAATGAAGCTGCAGTAGGTTCATTGACCCCCACCTAGAGGTTCATTAATTTTCACCTGCAAATTCAATTCATAATTGATTTTTTTTCTCTCACACGTTCACTACTTTTTAAAACATAATTAAAAAAAAAACTAATTCGATGGTGTCTTGTTTATCACAGCCTCTGGACTACATGACGAACTAATTTCTGCAATGAATAGCAAACTTAAATCTCAACATATTGATGAATAACTAACACAAATTGGAATTAGTAATTGCTATTGACTTGTAATAATTGTAATTGTTATTGACTTGTAATAATTGCTGCCATCTTCAGCATTTGGTGAGGCTATGTTGCATACCATTGGCTATATTTACACTAGGAAAGCTTCTAGAGAGCTTGGAAAAGATAAAAAGTACATGAAAGTGCCATTTTTAGCATAATGGGTGTGAGATAAAGAACACCAGATAAAATCCCAAGTAATGACAGTTTTTTTCTTTCAGTGAAATTGTATATGGAGAAACATGATATCTGGTTATCATTTTCTATTTAAACCAAAAAATGGATCTAACAATACTTAAATTTGTCTTGTAGGGGCTGTTTTTTTAATTCAAATACAGGAGGATCTGAAGAAGTTGAATCAAACTGAAAACAAAGAGGAGAATTTACTGAAGGCCATCGAGGATAGGAAGGATGCTATGCTTCAATCTCTTTGGCAGATCAATGTGGTAGACATTGAATCAACTTCAATCTCTGAGATAACCATCCATGGAGAATCAGGCAAATCAAAGTACAGGAAGAAGAAAGGTAGATAGATCGATCGGAGAAGAAGAAAGGCGGAGGAAGACTGCGTGTTAAAAAAAAGGCAAAACTACGCTAAAAAAAGTAGAAAGTTTTTCACACGTGTGATGGACCCTGTCCAAATTATAGTATATGTACAATTCTTTTTAACGATTTTTTTTTCTCAAAACCTGTATTGTATGTTTTAAAGAAATTATACATGTAAATATTAATGTATGTTAGTACAAATAAAAAATAAAATTTAAATTTTTAAATTTAAATTTTATATAGAAAATAAATATTAAAACTTTGCTTCTCAATAAAATCTATCTAATTTAATTGGGAATTTTTATAGTCATCAGTGTTGAAGAGTGAAAGTGGGAACCAATTTCATATTAAAAAAGAAAAGCAAAGTAAAAGGGACTTATAATTGAGAGGAGCCATAAATCAAAGAGAAAATTTTACTAGATGGCCCATTTAACCCATTTGTTATCATTTTTGGCATGTGTTTTTTTTCCTTCAGTTTTGCGCAAATTATATCATGGACCCCTGTTCATGTTGCAATATGAACCAAGGTCCATCACACGTGTGAAAATTAAAAAGTCTTTTTTTTTTAATGCTCTTTACTTCCTCTTCTCTGCACCTTCGCTCCCTCTCTAACGCTGCTGTTGCTATTTGTTCTTCCTCTGCCTCCCTTGTTCTCCACCGTCCATGGCCTTGCTCAGAGCCTCTCGCTCTACTTCTACCCACCACCACTAGTGGTGACTTCACCGAAGCAGGTGACTTCACCTCTCACTCTGCATCTGTGCACCACCTCTGTCCACCGCCCATGGCCTTGCATAGCTACTTGTGCTGCTGCTAGCATCTGAAGCAGGTGAGGAAGGGGATTCTAATTGGTCTTGCATAGCTATTTGTTGAATAGCTATTAACTCTTCAATCTTTTCTTTGGAGCTCACATCATTTAGGACTTCGCAACTACTAGCTTATTAACTTCACCTTGTGGTATTGTTTTGTTTCGCAGGCTATGCTATAAATAAGCTGATTCATTTTTGATATCTGGTTTTATTTTGTGTGTATCAGGCATCTTTTTTAATTGCATATTTCTGTTTTTATCTCTTGTTTCCCTATTTTTCTTTTATTGTTGTTCTCTAGTGGTTGTTGTATGTAGCAATCCCTACTAGCAATGTTTTCTAGCCCTGATTTTGTCTCTTTGTTTGCTAGTTGGTCTAGCCTTGTTTCCTTTCCCTTCTGTTGAATGGATTTTAATTCTAAAAAAAATGTGATGCTTGTAATTAATCACTTGTAATTTCGTAAACCTAACTTTTTTGTTTGTGAGGTTTGTGTTATGGATATCTGCTTCTGTCCAATTTCTATTTGCACAATAACTGGTTTTGCTAGTGCCCATAGCTTTGCATAGCTATTTGTTGTAATTGTGTGAAAAATAATTCAACCATGATCTGAAACTTCAAGTGCAGATCAATGAATCTGTAAGTGAAAATTAATGAACATTCAGGTAAAATTCAATGAATTTTTCTGCAGATTCATTGATCTTCATCTGTATGTTCATTAAAGATCAATGAATTTGCAGTTAAAGGTTAATGAACCATATATTAATATTAAATAGAGTACAGTTCATGCTGAAAGATTATATATATTAAATCTAGTACCTCATTTGGAGTGGAAATAATGTAACTATTGATTATGGTTCTTTAATTCGATCCATATCTCTCGTACTTGCCGTCAATTTAGGTGTTAGCTCATTTCTTTTTCTGATAATTCATGGAGTAAAATTCTTTTGGCCTTTATATTGATGGAGTAAAATTCTTTTGTTAATAACTTAGAAAAGGCCACAACTTCTACAACAAAATATACCTTATGGCAGAAACTATTTCAGAGGAACTACTCTCTATAGCCTGCTTCAATTCTATCAGGATTTAGAAAATAGTTACGGTCACTGGTGGAGTATACGGTCTGCTTTGTGTCCTTTCGCACAAAGATAGGCAGCATCTCACATGACAAGCTCATTCTTTCCTTGTGCAACCTTCTTCAACATCTGTAATACATGTATACAAAAAAAAAATGATCCATACTTCGAATCTTTTTCTTATAATAATCTTATATTACAGAGCTACAGAGGCAGAAATTTTGTCATCGATTGTCATGTGAGATGATATGATGAAATGAATTTGTAATTATAATTTGGATCTGATTATGAGTCTAAAAGTATACTCTAATTATAAGTCTCAAAGACAACTGTTTATACATTTCTGTTAGACTGAAATTAAACCTAATATATAGCATGAGTTTTACATTTTGATGCTTGTCGAATTAATGGATGATAGTGGACATAAAATTGGAAAAAGTAGTGAATGGAAAACAAAAAATCAACGTGAATCTGTAGGTGAAGATCATCAATGGACCTGCAGGTAAAGATCAAAGAATCTACAGGTGAATATCAAAGAATCTGCAGGCGTAGGTCAATGAACATGTAGATGAAGGTTAATGAATTTGCATTATTTAAATAATGAAGCTATATATTTTATCTTATAAACCTACGTTATTTAAGTAATGTACCTACATTATTTGAATAAAAAAAAACAAGTAAAAGTTTATTTATTATAAGTAAAAAATAAAAAATTAAATAATTTTTTGATGAATAAAAATTTTATTTAACTAAAATCATGAATAAAGAATTAAATTCAACCACTATAATTAATAAAATAAAAAGAAAAAATAATTTTTTTGATAAATAAAAAATATTTTTTTTCATTTCTATTAAAAATAAAAGGAAAATATTAATGAATATGCAGGTGAAGGTCAGTGAACATGCAGATAAAGATCAATGAATATGCAGGTGAAAATCAATGAATATGCAGGTGAAGATCATTGAACCTGCAAGTTCAAAAAAGCTAACAAATCTGCAGGTAAACGCTAGTGAATCTTCAGGTGAAAGCCAATGAATCTACATATGAAGGTCAATGAATTTAACTTATGGATAGGCAAAAACAATATCAACTAATTTTTTTTTTTTTAGTTCAAGCTCATGAGATGAGACATACAAACTCACTACATATTTTATCTTAAGAACCTACATTATTTAAATAATGAACTACAATATTTAACTAAAATAAAAATACAAGTAAAACTCTATTTATTATAATTAAAAATAAAAAATTAAATAATTTTTTAATGAATAAAAAATTTATTTTGACTAAAATTATGAACAAAAAATTAAATTTAAAGACTTTAATTAATAAAATAAAAAGAAAAAAAATACTTTTTTCATTCTATTAAAAATAAAAGGAAAATATTACTGAATATTTAAGTAAAGGTCACTGACTATGCAGGTGAAGATCATTGAATATACAGGTGAAGATCATTGAATTTACAGGTTCAAAAAGGCTAACGAATCTGCAAGAGATGGTCAGTGAATCTACATGTGAAGGTCAATGAACACAGATTATAGATAAGTAAAAACATGATCAACTATTTTTTTTCTAGTTGAAGGCCGCATGCAAAGCTGCTGGGAAGCAAAAAAAAAAAACACGTTATGTATTTCATCATATAGGCTAGCGCGCTGTGTAATCAGCATTTCATCAAAAAAAATTTCAAAATCTCATTTTCAAGAAATAGCAGTTAAACCAATCTCTTTGTATGGTAATCTTATTGACCTTTTTCTTTTCACTTCTTCTTTTAAGCTTCTGCTACCTGTAAAATTGCTATACGTTTCTTGAATACCTTGTCTTTAGCAAGTACTTTCATTTGGTGCAGGCTGGGTATGCTGCAGAGTACTTGGTCCATGATATCTTTTTCAAGGACGTAGGTTGACGAGATGTACAGCGGTTTTGCGTGAAAAAAAAAAAGATGCGTGTTTTGGCACGTGTGTGGTCCGTGTTACATTGTAGAGAGAGGTTCATGATATAATAACTGTCAATTTTGAATATTTGCATTTTTTTTTGTGTTTTGTATTTTCATTTTTGGCCTTTTGCTCCTATGTAAGTTTCAAATCTATTTGTTCTTTTTTTAGACTCCTCTTTAATTGAATTTATTTATTTAATTTTTATCTTCTAAATAATTTTAATTAGACTATATTTAAAAAGTATAATTCTATTTAATTTTTATACTATTTTTATATTACTTTAAATTTTATCATTCTATTGAATTATTTCTTTTCTTATTTATCTCCTATGATTAATTTTAATTTCAATATTATATTCTATCATAAAATCACATAAATTAAGTTAGTATTCACAAATTAATTAACACGTTTTAGTTTGATTAGCTTAATTATTTATTGGATCTTTGAAAATTTTGAATGAGCTATTGAAAACTAACCTATTATTTTCTTTCCAATAAAATCTTTGCCTTTATTGGTATTAATAATAAAAACAAGAATTCTTTTTTTGATATATTATGTTTAAATTGGTGTAGTGCATAGTTATTATTGTTAATAGAACTTCATTTTTAAAGTTTTATTGAAAACCAGTTGAGATATAATGAAAAAGTTTTTATTTGTGAAATTATAGTTGTTTTTTGTTGATATATAATTAAAATTATTGTTGAGAAATAATGAAAGGTTATTGTTTATGAACTTATTGTTGAGTTATAATCAAAAAATAATTGATAATTATTTAATTGTTGGATGTTGTTTTCTGTTGTTATTTATTGTTTTCGGTTGTTACTTTTTGTTGTTTTTTATTTTTTGATTGTTGTTTGTTGTTGTTTTTTGTTGTCTTCTATTGTTGTTTGTTGTTTTCTATTATTTTTTGTTGGTTGTTGTTTCTTTGTTTCTAATACTTACAAAATTAAAAAAAAAAAAGAACCAAGAAAAGAAAAAACAACAACAAATTCCTGAAAATTATTTTATAATTATAGCTTATAATAACTCCTTTGGCTATAATAACTCATTTAGTTTATAATAACGCATTTGGTTAAAATTTAAAACGTTCTCTCCAATTATTTTTCATGTGTAGTTCCTTCAAATTTCATGTGCACTTTGTTTTTTTGTTGTTTTTTATTGTTTTCAATTGTTATTTTTTTGTTGTTGTTTGTTATTTTTTATTTGTTGTGGTCATGGTGATGTGTATAACTTTTGAAAACCGTATTGATTTTATTTAAATTAAATGTAAACAATTTTAAAATTATGTAATATTGCATGTTAATAGAAATGCGATTTTAGAACTATTTAATATTGTCGATTTATATAAAATTGTATAGAATATTTAAATAAGATCACTTTTTGTTTACTTAATTAATTATTATTTTATTAGCATTATATTTGTTATTAGGATATTCATTTATTTTTATTAATTAATATTTCATTTTAAAAAGTTTATTATAAAGTGTAAAATATTTTTTTAAAAAAATATTTTATTCTTAAAAATTGTGAATTTCAAATTGTAAATATATTTGTTAAATTACTTTTGACACAATATATGGTAACATTTTGATGCTCTTTTGAAACGATTGATTGGATCAAGTGAGCTTCATGCCCATAGAATCCTGATGTCTTTTTTTGAGCTGCTGAAGTTTTTGAACTAACTGTAATTGGGAAGATTGATCTTTTTGGCTATTCTTTTTGTAATGTTGGCTCTTGACAATTTTGAACATATATAGGAAAAGCCCTGAGTTTTTTTTTTTTTTTTTTTAGCAATTTGCGAGCAAATACTTTTTCAGTTCTTCTTTATTATACTCATGTTTCAGTTCTTCCAATTGTCTAGACATTTGAATTTAACACAAGCATATCATGTACATCAATGATAGAACACTATTCAACAAAAAAAAAAAGTTGCATGCAATTCTATGCAAACGCTGCTAATTATTTACATGTTAGAATTCACATCAATGCAACAAACATGTCTTCTTTTACTGTGATATTATTTAACTGTTTTTAAGAAGTGCACTGCATATAATGCCATAAACAAGTGCATGCATTTGTGAGAGATCGTTGTATGAGTAGGCCGTTGGTAACATTGTATTTGGATCCATTGCATCCTCAGAAAAGTTCCACAAAGTGGTGAAATAATGATAAGTTAAAAATTGAAAGAATATTTATTTGGAAAAATTAGTTTTGAAATAACAGAAAGTCAACACCTTTTTTGATATATTTTTCAGTTTTTGGGTTATTTATGATAACTTCTCCAAATCAAATGGCTAAGGCCGTTTAATTTGGTGAAAGCATATCTATTGATAAAATCCATTCAAATGTTTTGAAGACTCAATTGGAGATTTCAACCTTAAGCCCGATTTGAAGTTTACACATGTGACATAAGTTGTATTTTCGATCGATATTTTTATAAAATTTTATTTGTTTTAGTAGTATTTTTGAAGTAAACCTGATTTGAAGTTTACGCATGTCACATAAGTTCTATTTTCAATTGACATTTTTGTAAAATTTTATTTGTTTTAGTAGTATTTTTGAAGTAAGCCCGATTTAAAGTTTAAGCATGTCACATAAGTTGTATTTTTTATCGATATTTTTATAAAATTTTATTTGTTTTAGTAGTGTTTTTGAAGTACTTTAATTTTACTTTGCTTTTATTGCCGCATGATGGAACTACTTTTTATCATGTAACAGTGATTATTGAGAAAATAAATTTTATTTTGTAAAAAAATAAAATAACATATAGAATGCACCTAATTTTTATATCAATTTAATGTATTTAAGAAATTAATTTTTCAAAATATAAATTTCAAATATCAAATTTAAATACCTATAGAAGTAAATTTTTCAAAACAAAATTTGTGTAGGGCTGTGCATAACCGATCGAACCTAAACCAATGAAGAAGAGCGGCTCGGTTTAGGCGGAAGAGTGGGGCGGTTCAGTTAAGTTAAGGGGCATTTTTTGGTTGACGGGTTGTGGTTCGGTGGAAAGTTTTCTCCACCCGAACTGCCTGTATATATATATATATATATATAATACAATGCCATTTGGCATAATCCTCCTAACCCTAGGTATATAAGTATCTTTTTCTCTCTATCCCTCATTTCTAACCCTAACCTCGCCGCAGACTCTCTAAGTCTCTCATTCTCTGCTTCTGCTCTCGACCTCTCATTATCTTGTCTAGAGTCAATGCTCTCTTCTTCTATTACTTCCTTTCACTTAATCTAAGAATTCTCCACTCTTCTCTTCTATTGTTAATTCTTCACTTTTCTTACATCAAGGAAGATGGAGATGACTCTCTGTCTCCCTTTTTCTATGGTCCATCTATTTCATCTCAAATCATCCGTTTGAAATGGAGAAATCCTTGAAGCCTAATTACTTTCTGCACATATTACTCTAATCTAAAATCACTTCCTTTAGACAAACAACCTAACATCATTGTTGTTTCCCAAACTGATACTGGTTTTCCTTGAGTGTTTTTTGATATATTTCTTTCTTTCTTGTGACATAGTTGAAGGGTGAAAAAAAAAGGTATATAAAAATCTCATATCTATGAGATGTCTTGTGTTTTTTAGTATAAATTGGTGATTTTTCAAAGAGATCTTTTGTATATATGCTCACATGTTAACTTCTTTTGTTTTAATGTATTTGTATTTGTGGATCTATGAATTTAATCACATATTATTTGAAGCTGGAAGCCATATATTAAAGGATCTGGTCATTCCGTGACCAATCACTCTTTGATATTCGGTGGAAAGAGAGAAAAAAGGTATATTTTAAAAAAAAATTATTATAGAGAAAAAATTTGTGCTTATGTGATCTTTGTTTTTCAATTAATTATTATTGATCTTGATTTCAAGTAGTAGTATGTTTTTTCAAAAATTTTATTAATTTTTGATCATCTGGTAAAATTTTATAGAAAATATTTCTATGGGAAAACTTAAAATTTTATAAAAAAAATATGTTTTTGTATTTTTTATAATTATATAAGTTATTTTTATTTAATATGATTTTTATTTTAAATAATTCCATTTATTTTATAATATAAATTATTTTATCAATTATTTTATTTTATTAAAATTAATAAATAATTTATATTAATAATTTATATAATTTATATTAATGATTTTTATTTTAAATAATTTATATACAGTTAATTTATTTAATCAATGACTTTATTAATAATTTATATGCAAATAATCAAATATTGTTATATGATATATGTTTGGTGTGAATTTTTTTACTAGTTTCTGATTCTAGTTCAATTTTTGTTGTTCTTCTTTATGAATATGTAGATGGATACTCTGGGTGATATATGCCAATGACAGTACTACCACTGCTGCTAATTGAACTTGTGAATATGGTGCAAGCTTCACAAAACACTCAAGAGCATAATGCTAGTAAACATAAAAGGAAGCAGATTGACACTAGATCTGCAGTTTGGGAGCATTTCGAACAAATTAAGGAACTTGAGACTGTGACCAAAGCTAAATGCATTTGTTGTGCCAAAAAGTTTGGGGTTGAATCCAAAAAACATGGGACATCCTCCCTTAGGAATCATGTTCTTACATGCATAAAAAAAACCCACATGAGAAGTCAACTAGGCAACAACTCTTAACTTTTCAACCTGCATCAAATTCTTCTGCTACTAAGTCTAATTTAGGGGTTATAGGAACCTGGAAATTTGACCAAGACTTAATTAAAACTGCTTTAGGAAAAATGATAGCCTCTAATGAGTTGCCTATTAGATTTGTTGAAGGGGAAGGGTTTAGGAACTTCATGAATGTTGCATGCCCTCGTTTCAAAATGCCTTCTAGGTGAACTGTTAGTAGGGATATCTTCAACATCTTTGTTGAAGAGAGACTAAAATTGAAAAATTTTTTGAAAATAAACTGCCAGCGAGTGTGTTTTACCACAGATTCTTGGACATCTATACAAAGAATCAACTATATGTGTATTATTGCATATTTCCTAGACAATGAGTAGAAACTTCATAAGAAAATCATTGTATTTGTGCCTGTAACTTCACATAAAGGGGGAATATACTGCAAAGGCACTTGAAAATTCATTGCTAGAGTGGGGCTTGAAAAACATCTTTACTGTCACTCTTGATAATGCAACTTCAAATGATACTGCTATGTCATTTTTCAAAAAAAAAAATTTAATGAGTTAGGGATTGAGTAGCATTAAATTTAAATATGTGCATATGAGGTGTGTGGCTCATATTCTTAATTTGGTAGTTAATGAGGGCCTAAAGGAATTGAGTACATCTATAAAAAGACTGAGGGAGGTGGTTAGATACATTAGAAATTCCCCTTCTAGATTAAGAAAATCAAAGAATTTTCTAATTTGCTTGGTATTGAATCAAAGGTTGCTCTTTGTCTTGATGTGCCTACCCATTGGAATTCCACATACTTGGTACTGAAGTCTACTTGCATATATGAAAAAAACCTTTGAAAAATCTTAAGAAAATGAATTATCACTAAGATCAAATCTAGGTGATGGTGTTCCTGACTTCTATGACTGGCAGTGTGCCAACAATATGGTTCAGTTTTTACAGCAATTCTATGAAATGTGTCACGACCCAAACCGGGGAGTCATGATCGGCGTTAGGGAATGGGAATTCATACGAAATCGAAACCCGTAGCAAGCCTTGAAAATAAAACTCATGCAAACATATAATAAAAATACCTCAGAATTAAAGCTTTAATAATAAAAATGAAATCTCATATCATATAATAAAATATAACAATACACAATCCTTTAAATACAAGTCTCAGTTATAAAAACAAAACTAAATACTACAACAATCAAGTACTACTACTGCAGCTTTTAGAGTACAAATAAGAGTTCAAATATGAAATTTACATAATCTAACCGGGGCTGAAGAAGACCGGCAAAGAGATCTAGTACTGAGGTCTGACGAAGTAGAGTGTCCTGAAAAAAATATTGAGGGGGGTCAGACCTCACTGAGTGAATTATTATTATATATATGCACGCACCCCTAGTGACACAGACAATCAAGCATCAGTATAATATTTATATCTTTATA
>CATIWK010057732.1:0-10289 GCA_949634005.1 Mallotus japonicus | reverse complement strand
GTTAGCTAAGGCTTGTCCCATGTTTTTGACCATAAAAGTAACAACTTTGCATTCCTCAGCCATAGCTTCATTCTGATGAAGAAGTTCCTTCCTCTTATCCTTGAGGGTTTGAAGCTTGGCCTCCAGTTTTGCTATCTCCTTCTCATTCTGATCAAAGGATGCTCTAGCTTCACTTTCAGTAATCCTTATTTGCTTTACATTGGTCCGTGCAGCTAAAAAGTCCTCTTTTTGCTGCTGAAAAAGGCCTAAGTGTTTTAAAACATCCAATTGAGCAGCACTAGAATCATCCTAATGAGTAAAGCTCTAAATCACTTGATCCCTCAAATTTGAAATAGCTCCTGACTTTGTGTTCTACTCTAGAATTCTCAGATCACTAAGCAAAGTGGATCTCTGTAGTTCTCTAAGTCCAGTAATCTCCAAACTAAGGAATGATTTCAGAGATTCTTTAGCTTTGACCACTTAGTCCTGAGCAGGAAGAGGGCTGGTCACAGATACTGAAGGGATGTTAAGGAAGCTGAGATCCAAAGCTAAATCATCATCACCAAGAGGACACTAGGTCTTGGTTTTCTGTATAAAAAGATAGAGTGATTAATAAGAGCATGAACTTAAACTTGAAAATTAAAGTCAGATGAAATATGTAACTCAAACTTGAGTTAAAGGAGATGGAATACTGGTAGAAGCTGGTGGAGGAGAAGGAGTCTTCGCTTTTTCTTTTCTTAGTATATCTTGTTGCATACGAAAAAAAAGTATCCTCTTCAGTGGAAGAAGACCTTGTAGGAGAAAGTGGGTCTTGAGGAAGAGTAGGAGTCTCATTTCCTCGTGTGTCAGCTGTTGTTCCATAAAACAAATAAGGCTTACAGGAAATAACATATAGAGATAATAATGAAGAAGAAAACTTACTTGAACCAAGAGTTAAATTGTCACTTTCTTCATCTCTTATCTCTTCAACCTCAACTTCAGCTTTGTTTTTGCCTCTGGAAGATGTAGGCAAAGGAGTAGGCAAGGTACTTAATATGGCAAATTTACGACTTAGGGGAAGAGGAGGAACAACTATTTTTCTCTTCTTGGGATGCTCTTGGATTTTCTTGCTTCTACATGGTGTAACCGTAGTTGCAAAATGGATAAAGGTTAATATAATGCTGAATAAAGGCAAAAATAAAATAAAAGTGAAAATTGCTTACCTTTTTCCTCGGTAGGAGCAGACTGGATCAACTTCTTATATCTAGTTTCCCACCATTTTTGATATTTCATGTGATCACTATAGTTCATAGTAGTCATATAATATGAAAGGAGTCTCAATGCCTTCTGTATGTCTACTATCCCTTCTTTAGAGCAAGAACCAAGATCCACTCCAAAGAGAGGAATGGTTTGAGAATCCAAAGGGAAAGTAGGAATGCAAGTCTGTAGTCCAAACTGATGACTATATAGGAATGGCAAGTAAAATTCAAAAGACAGTGAAGTGTAAGGTAAGCCATTATCTCTACAAAATACATTCTTTCCTCCAAGAATGAAAGACCTAGGGGTGGTTACTCTGCAGAAGATTTGGTTATAGATTAAGTCTGAGAATGCTGAGAAGTGCTTAAGTCACCTAGGTTTGTCGATTGGGCTTTCAAAGATAGACAGTTTGCTATTCTCCCTGTTTCTTGATTGCATAAAAAAGGTGAGGATTCTATCATATTCCCACTTGCATACAGAAGAAACAAGAGTGCCTCCAATATCAGCTAAAGGAAGAATGGTGGAAGCTGATAAATCATGGGTGAACTCAGGGAAGTATGCTAAAAGCCAACATTGTAAAAACCAAGCACCCCCAACCATGAAAGGGTTCTTTGCTAACAACCTTCCTCAAGTTGGAGTATAAGCTACCAAGAAAGACACATCCTAAGGCTATATGTTCCCCATGAACTAATGCCTTAGCTAAGGGAAGATACTTCATACTGGGTCTAGCTGAAGAAGGATAGAATATATACTTACAAATTAAGACCCAGAGAAAGGCAATATGTTCCTCAGCCGATGGTTTACCAATCAAAGGTAAAAAATGAGAGACAGCCTTAGGATAAGTGTCAAAGGTCCTTGAGGAGATGTTTGTCTCTATGTATCTAGATTCATCTATCAAATAGATAGTATCATCTCCTAAGATGGGTAGCCCAGTTATTACAAAGATATCCAACAGGGTAATGGTCATGTGACCAAATGGAAAAACAAAGCAATTGCAAGAAGAAGCCCAAAACCTTAATGCAGTTATAAGCAGGGAAGGTTCGTATGTGATATGTTTAGTTGTCATTTGAATGAACTGTGAAATACCTAATTGATCCCATAAGATGCTGCATTCAGGCTTTAGTTTTTCCACCCATTTGTTCCAGTCTTTAAGGGGCTTTACCCAAGATTTAGGATGAGGTGGGGCAGTTTGGCAACTTTTAGCAAAGACAAAATCTTGTAGTAAAGAGCCAAGATAAGGGAGTGAATGACCTTCCTTTGGAATGGAACAAGAAGGATGAGGTATCAAAGTGATAGTAGTGTTATTCTTCTTATTCTTCCCTTTATACAAGAAATGCCTGGAATTTACAAGCTCATGTAAGAAATACATAAAGGGACTAAACAAATGAGGAGGTAAAGAAATATTTACCTAATATCAAGGTCTGCAGGGCAAGGGCCTATCTTGATGTCCTTAACGATTTTGAGTTTCATGACCTGTGAAATTGGATGATTAGAAGAATGAAAAAGCAATAAATTTGATAAATAATGTTTGGTTAAATAACTAAATACAATAAAGTGTACCTCAAGGTCGTCCTTGGCTTCATCAGAGTAGACAGGTGTTTCAGGAATAGGAGCAGAACGTAAAGCTACCAGCTGATTAAAGAAAGAAAATTTTGAGATAAAGTAGCTTTTAATTCTTAAAATAAAAAATAATGGAGGAAAAGAAATACCTGTTCTGCAGTAAACTTTATAGCACTGTTGAAATCTGAAGCCAAAGGAACTGGAGTTTGACTTGGAGCATCAGAAAATTCAGGATTCATTTTTACTGAAAAGTGAACAGACAAGTTGATGAGAAAAGAGCAAATGTAGATAATTCCAGGTAAAGAGATATTAGAATAAAGGCTAAATTTACAATTTAATTTGGCTTCAAGATTATAAATGCCTTGGAATTATGCAAATATATATGTTTTTGGCTATTTGTTGCTAAAACCAAAAATTTTTGCTTTGGGAAAGTAAATAAAAATGGTTGTGGTTTTTAGGCCACATGCTTGTTTGCAATAATACATGAATATTTCATTGATCATCATTGGCTAAACATGTTAAATTTGCATAAGAAGTTGAAAAGATGTTTTTTCCCCAAGGGAAATAACTTACAGGTGAAAGTGCAAAATTCAAGGAAAAATTCCAGGAGGTTAAATTTTAGTAGATTCTTGCCAAAATTAGTCTGGGGAAAATGTATAAAAAGATAAAAGTGATGTATTTTTAACAATTTTCCCAAGACGAAATGGTTGATTTCCAAAGGAGAAGTGAAATATTTTGGCTTGAAGGCTAAAATAAATCATTTATCTAAGGACCTTCAAAATTGGTGACTATGGTGATGTCAAGACTAACAAGAGTTTACTTATGAATTCTATCATGGATGTGTGATTGATAGTTGAGGTCAACAAACAGGTTGGTAACATGGTTTAAATTTAAATAAGTGCTAAAAGAGACTTAAGGTAGCCATTTTTAATTAAGTCTATGAGAATTTGTTGCTAAAATATTCTTCAAAGTTTTGGCAAGACAAAGCAAATGTAAATACAACCATAGAAATAGTGATTAAATGGCTAAGGTTGATTTAAAGAAAGTATGGCATTAAGAATTAATTTTGGCCATGGAAGGCTAGAATTTTCTTTGATTAAAATTTTTTGCTTAAAGAGCTAAAAATAATATTCCTCATAATTTTATTTTGGCACATTATGCTAAAATAAAATTTTATATTGAAGCATATAGCCCAAGAATTTATGTTGCTAGATTTTATTCGGCTAAGATTAGGAAAAATGAATGCCTAATTCTCTAATTTGATCGGGACACAAGAAGCAAGTGATAAGCCGATTAAATTTCCAAGAATGATTAAATTTATTTTGGCTTGAGATTAGCATGAAAGCATGAAATCTTGAAATACACATACATGTAGACATGGACAATATATAAGGAATGAAATTTAAAGCTATTCTTTGGACATTTTGCACAAAGCCAAATTTTTATCTTCTTAGAAAAAGAATAATTACAAACCAGAATTTTGGTTAAATTCACAAATATTTGAGCAGAAATATATTTTTAAGCATAAATATTGGCCAAAGCTAGGCTAATTTATTCACTTAAAAGATATACACTAAGATAAAATTTGGCAAAGGAAAAGAATAGTCTCTATGCTGAAAATTAAATTGCCAAATTAAAGCTTAGGTAAAATGAGCCAAGTAAGTGAGTCTTAGGTAAAAATCAAGAGTGTACACATCACTTACATGCTAAGCTTGCTTGAAATAAAAGGCTAAATTTATTTTTGGCCTTTAAAGTTGGCACTAATGGTAAATATGTATGTGGCCATAACAAGAATATAAACTTTGGCCATATCAAAGGAAGAAATGAAAGCTGAAAATTTAAGTCAGAATTCAGATTTTAACATTAAAATTTCAGCATCTTTGGCTAAAATAATTTGGCTATATGAATAGCTAGATTGACATCCTCTCTAGACATGCAAATATTGAGTAATTGGCCAAATGATTGAAAGATGCCAAACCATGAATAAATTTCTGGTTAAGCATGCCTTTTAAATTCAAGAATGAAAGATTAGCAAGGAATTAAAATCTGAATTTCATTCTTATATTCAAGCAAACAAAGCATTTGCAAGCTTAAAGCCAAATCTAAGAAGAGTTTGTTTGGCTAAGTGTTCAAACTAAAAGTGTGGAATTATTTTGGCATGAATTTGCTAAAATAAAGCTAAATTCTAGAAAGAGCAAATGAACCAAAATAAATAATTTTTTGGTTAAAATCATTTAAATGCACAAGTCTTGAAGAAAAACTGAAAAATGCATTCATGATGGAATTATTTTGGCATAAATTGCCAAAATATGATCAAAGATCAAATGAAATTCCTAGAGAATGATTAATTTTATACTGAAATTTTAATTTTGATTAAATAAATTTTCTTAAGCTATGGGGTTATATGGCCAAGTTAGAAATAAATTAATTTGGCTAAATGAATGCATTAATTTGGTATGGTACAGTACTGTACATTATATATCCTCTTTATGCTTGTTTTTTTGGCTAGAGCTAATGCAACCAAAGCCTAAATGAGAATTATTTTGGCTAATCATCCACTTCACAAACATGTTTGAATTAATTTTGGCTACAAAGGTTGTAATCTCAACACATATCAAGTAATTTAAAGTAGCTAAAATCATCAAGATAATGACAAGCAATTAAATTATCATAGCCAAATACAACAAAATTCAATAAATAAATAAATGATTCGGTCATAATTAAAGCCGAATTAAAGTGAAATATTTGGCTAAATTCAAGCAATTACTTCAAGAGATAATGAGCATTCAAAGAGCAAATACACTGTTAAAGCATCAAGCCATAAATCACCAAAATTACATGAATGAGCATCAAAGCACAATAATTCCCAAGCAATTTATTCAAAGAAAAAAAATAACAAGGAAGAGAGAAAATAAATTACCTCTTTTCTTCTTCTTGAAATATACTTTGGAATAGAATTTGTCTTGAGAAAATGATGCAAATCTACTTGGACAATTTGCAAAGCTCGCAAAATTAAGAAAAGAAGAAAAACTTGTTGATTTAAAGCTGAAATCTTGCTTGGGACAGCAGTACTGTTGCTGTTTTTGATAATATTTGAAGCCACCAGCAGTCTTGAGTGAAGTTCTATCAAATTCAGGTTGAGCCGATGTCGAAGGGGTCGGGTTGGAGTTGACCAAGGTTGGTCAGCCTCCCTCCGGCTTGCGCAAGGCGACAGCGTGAGAGGCATAGCTCGTGCGATGCGCTAGCTGGGCAATAGCAATGCGACGAGTAGTGTGGTGGTTATTCGGTGCTGGATGGCGGCGAGGCAGGCTGCTGTCCGGTGGACCATGGCTGGGCTGACCAGAAGGAAGGCTAACTGGAGAGGAAAAGAAAGGGAAGAATGAAGAGAAAAAGAAGAAGAAGAAGAGAAGGAAAAAGAGAGAAGAGAAGGGGAATTTTTTTGGGAAATCTAAGGATTGTGTTTCTTTAAATTGGGCATTTTTAAAATTAAATTCTAAAATTTTGGGTTTTTGAATTGAAGAGCAAATTAAGGAAGGAAATTTTGAAATTGGAATTTTTGAAGTACTGGATTTTTAAGCAAATAAATTTTGGGATGATTTGGCTTGGGGATTTGATTTTTGAGAATTTAATTCTTGAGGAAAATTTGGGAAAATTGAAGTTTGATGGTTGGTTTGTGGTGAAGGCTCATTAATTCCAAAATTCAAATTGTGATTCTTAAAATTTGGATTTTGCTTTGGAAGAGAAGGAAGATGTTCTTGAGCAGATGATGAAGATGACTTAGGACCGTAAAATTTTTTAGCCCATCTGCCTCTTTCCAAAAGCCTGTCCAAATGATCCTTTTTGGGCTTGATCTTGTTTCCATTTTTCTCTATTTTTCCGTGCCTCGCGAGGAGCAATTACTCTCCAATAATATTCATCAAATTCACCAAATTTGATAAAGAGGTGAAATTTTGATTGAAGAATTTGATATGTGAAAATTATATATATGGAGATTGGGCTTTGAAATGGGTTTACATGTTAGTTAGCATTGGGTTTGCCCAAGCTAACAAGATGTGGGGGGCATTGTTTAAGCCTAAATTAAATTTTGGGCTAAAAATTAATTAGCCCAATTATTTCTAAAGAATAAATTCATTAATTTTAATTGGATTAGTCCATTATTTTTAATTGAATTAAAATTTTAAAAGCCCAAATTAAAGTCTAAATTTGCAGAGTATAATTGAGCTGGAAGATAAAAATTAGAAGAATATGGAAGCAGCACCTATTGATATTCACTCAAGACTTGGGGAAAAAGGTGTCTGTATGAAGAGAAGTTATGTGAATTTATTCCTTGAAAACCGAAGACTGCTCAACTGGAGCAATTATTTGGAGGAATTAATTCAAGCTGCATAAAAGGCGGAAGAATGATTGGAGAAAGACATCTACACCTATCTACACCAATCATCTACTTTAGAATTATTAGCCAATCATCTTTGTTTTTAGTTTAAAGCACTATTGTCTACTTTAGTTTTGTATTGAATTCTCAAATTCAATACAATTTCATTTTCAAGCCTTCAAATAGTCTCTTTATTTTCAAAAGTAATTTTTCATCTGTAAAATCCAAGCGAATTGTGGTAAAAGAACTTGGGGATCCATAAATCGTCTTAAGGAAGTCAGATTAATTTTTGAGGACACGCTCCTCTGGCACGCTCACAATTACACAAATCACAAAAAATAGCCAACAATAACTATATTAAGTTAACATCAAATTATCATATAAATAAATAACACTTTTATTTTTTTAAAACTTTTATTTAATAATAATAATAGTAGTAGTAGTAATAATAATAATAATAATAATGTCAAAATATATATTTAATTAATAATTTATTTACTCTCACGGGTCTAAAATTTTTTATTCACATGCGAAGCACGTGATTATTTACTAGTACCTATAAAAGTATATTTGTTTAAATATTTGAAATATTAGAAAGTAATTATTAATTATAAATTAATAATAAAATTAAAAACAACTTTATTATCATTAAATATATACTTATTAAAAATAAAAGTTATATAATGTATGTTTTTTCTTAAATTTAGACAATAAGTAAAAGCAAGTTAGTATGTATCATTGTTACAATTTATCATAAATAAATTACAAGCACAGTATAAAAATTTTCACAATATAGGTTTGGAAAAAAGGTGATTTTCATGTTTAGTATTTTTTTAATTATTTAAATAAAATAGAAATTATTAGATCTGACCCAATTCTTGGTCACAAAAATTAAACGCAAAGAGCACGTGAATAATAATTAATTTTGTTTTTACTTCTATATATATATATATATATTTCTTATTCTAATTAGGTTAACTTCTATTTTATATCTCTAATAAAAATTAAATTAATTAATATATAATTCTAATTGAATTAAAAGTATGTTTCTTATTTTAATTAGGTTAACTTTTATTTTTTCTCTAATAAATTTAAATTAATTAAATTTTTAATAGTAATTTTATTAATAATATATATTTTTTTCTATTTTAATTAGATATACTTATATTGTATCTAATATAAATCAAATTAGAGTTAAAATTTAATTAATTAATCTTTATCATTTACTTATTAGCTGAAATAAAAAATTTCATTAAATTACTTTTTGAGTAAATCAAAGTATTAATATTAAAAATATTGAAGAAATTCAAATAAAAAATTTAGTAAAATTATTATAAATTATAAATTTAATGAGGTTGTAATATTTAAATTTTTATATAAAAAATATTTTTTTTGTTATTTTTAATTTTTTTTATTAAGAAAATAATTAGTAATGTTTTATTATCTTATGATTAATTATGACCATAATAGTTTTACATAAAATTAGTTATAGAGTTGAAAAAAATATTAATTATAAAAAATATTGAAGAAATATCATATAATTATTTAAATAAAAGATTTATAAAAAATTTTAATAAATTATAACTATATTAAGTTAACATCAAATTATCATATAAATAAATAGCACTTTTATTTTTTTAAAATTTTTATTGAATAATAGTAGTAGTAGTAGTAGTAGTAGTAATAATAATAATAATAATAATGTCAAAATATATATTTAATTAATAATTTATTTACTATCACGAGTCTAAAGATTTTTATTCACGTGCAAAGCACGTGGTTGTTTACTAGTATATTTAAATATATATATATATATAAATATATTATTATTACAAAACGACCTCGTTTGCCCATTAACCCTAGGTATAATTTTTTTTTTCTAACCCTAATTCATTTCAACCCATTCCTTCCTAATGGGACAACAACATTTGCAAAAGTTATATAGTTTTTTTACAATTAAGTTCTTAATTCTTAATAATTAAGTTTTATAAGTTTTAAAATTTTTTTCCGTTATTCCTATCCGTTAGTCAAACCAATCTTTTGTTAGTTAACCATTAGAATTAATTTTTTTTTTACATTTTAGTCCTAAAACTTGAAATTTTTTTATATTTTAAATAAATAAATTTATTTTTATTTATAATTTATTATATTATTAAATTTTCATAATAACTGTATTTACTCAGTAAAAATAATATGAAAAAACTAAAAATAAAAAAAATATTTCTTTCTTAAATTATTGAGGAAATTTCATAAAATAGCCCATTTGACTAGGGATCTTTCTTTTATGCTCTGGTCCATTGCGTTTTTTCAATTTCAATTTTTGCGTTTTCTTTTTTGGTCTCGCGTCCTTCTAGTTTTCATTTCTAGCATTTATCGCCGTTTTAATACCTCTTCAATGGCGGTTCTGTATCTTCATTATTTGCTTCAAATCCCAAAATTCAGGTACGCTTTCCTTTTTCTTTTTTTTTGTGGCATTGGGTTCTGTTTCAATTAGACTCTTATTAGCTTTAATTTCAATTCCAATGCTTGCCTCGATTTCACACCAATTTTTCTTAACCATGGATTTCTTTTTCTCTTTATGATATTATGTTTTAGTTCTTCCCTTGAAGAGAATTATTACCATACCCACCACTAGTTCTCTATGTCTCCAGATCCTTCAATTTCACCATCACTACCCATCACTTTCTCCTCTTCTTCATCTTTTACCTCACAAGCTATACTGATTTTCAAGTAAACAACAACAACAAGCGGAAGCTTTTCTTTTGCTTTCATGGTTATGGTATTTTAAATTGGTTAATTGAGTTTTTTTTTTCTGATTGTTGTTGAGTTTCAGGAGGTGAGGCTTTGTGTGTGAAAGAGAGAGAGGGAAAAAAGAGTGAAAATGGCGAAAGGAACCGTTCCGACATCGTTTACTGATTTAAAAACTAGAGATTCAAGCTTAGGATTCAGAAAGAGTATGGATTTTGTGAGAATTTATGATTTGAAGAGGATTAAATCTGATAGAAGGAGGATTTCCATGATCCGTAACTCAAATTCTGGTCCTGAAATGGTTAAACTTCAACTTGCCTTTGAAGGAAGCCCTCTGTTAGGTAAATTTTTATTTTTTTAATTATAATTCTTCATCATCGTTGTTATTGAAGCA